>JANCRA010000008.1:28347056-28509556 GCA_024362935.1 Setophaga petechia
TCTTCTAGGAAGGCAGACCTGGATGTCGTCATGTGACTGGCTGAATATGGTTTGTTAGTTGAACTCCCATCATAATTCAAACATGCTCAACCTTTCCCCCATGCCATGGCTGTGAAGAGTAAGTTAGTTCAATACACAACTGGGTATGCTGACTCTACTTGCTCGTGGAAGTCACAGAGCAGTTTTTAAATTTTACAATCTCAGTAGGGTACAAAGCACCTAAGGTAGAATCAGAACAGCCAAAAATTTTTCAGACTCTATTTTCTCAACATGTCTACTAATACTTTAGACTAATGCTACATAACTTTTGATAACAACCAATATTGAGTTCCTTGGACTAAGGTGGGGAGAAGACTTGTATCTACTTGCAGAAATCAATAAATTAGGCCAGCAAAAATATTTCTGCACCTTTGTATTTAATCTGTGGCATATTTTGAAACTACAATTTAAATGTGTTCTTGCATAAAGTACTGTGTGGTTCTCTATACTTGCCTCAGCAGAAAAAACAGATATGGTTTTATATTTTATTCTTGGGAATGGCAAGATGACCTTGAAATTTAAGTCCCTCATAATTTACTGAAAAAATGGGGCAAAATTAAGACTGCATAGGCAACTCTTTCTTTTCCCAGTATCAGTTAAATATTTATGTTTCCTCAACATATTTTTCTTAATAAAATCTCAATATATTTAGTAACATATCTTTGTATGGATATGCATATGTATTGCATAGAGCAAAAGACAAGATGGTGAAAGAGGGGATAAAGAAATACACAGCTTGCAGAGGGAGCATTGTTTATGATGTCTTCTCAAGCAATATGTAATGAACTGCAAGTGAAATATGCAACATATCCCATTAACATAACAAGAAAACATTTACCTTTGTTTATTGTTTTTGGCATAAGTTACAGAAGGTTGTTTTATTAATATTTTAGATCTGCTGTAATACTTTTATGTCATGCAGTTTTGGTTTTGTTGCATGTTTTTAATTTTCAAATTCATGTTTTTAAAAAAATCAACTGCAAAAGTCAAAATCATTTACAAACTCTCTTTAAGGAAACTAAATAGTAACCCTGTGAAAATACAAAACAGTATTATCACTAATTAATTAAAGAAATGATACAACAGAGATATTTGTACTTAATCCTTACAAATCTAAACTCACCCAGGTCACACAAGAAGCCTGTGTAGAGCTGAAAATAGAATTCACATCGCTAGACTTGCACTTTTGTCCCTTAATGATGTTTATGTCTGTTTGGCATTAGGTATGGTCATAAAGTGATCAAATTCATTGGCTATTTAACATTATCCAAATGAGAAAAATTAACTGGATTGTAGTCTTTTTCAAATAAAAAGAACATGATATGAAACTTGTCATTATTCATTATTGGTTAAAGAACTATAAATACTTCATGGAGCTTATTATTCACCATGTATTCATTTAAGGCCAAATTTTCAGCCCATGGGATATGCCTATTTGTCTGCACACCAGTATCAGCACAAAGAAGTGGGGTGGTTGTGTATTGTAAACTGGTAACTGGACATACAGCAATCTGACCCACACATATTCAGGAACATCGTTTTGCATTTTCTACAGAAGAATATTAGTGAAATACACGTATATTCAGACAACTTACTAGATGTCTATTGGAAATAAAATACAGCATAGAGGAAAAAGTCTAGTAGGTTCCTGGAGTGTCCAGAAGATAACTTCCTCACAGAGCTGGTGAGAGAGTCAACTAGGGAAACAGCCCAGCTGGACCTGTTTGTGAGCAGAGAAGGACTTGTGGGGGACAGGATAGTTGCAGCCTGTCTTGGGCACAGTGACCATGAAATGATAGAAGTTTTGATCCTTGCAAAAGTAAGGAGGGGTGCAAGCAGAACTGTCACCTTCCAGACTGCTGACATTGGTCTATTTGGAGCACTGGTTTGGAAAGTCGCTTGGGAAGCAGTCTGGAAGAGCAAGAGTCCTGGAAGGTTGTGCATTCCTCTAAAAGGAACTCTTAAAGGTGCAGGAGCAAGCTGTCCCTGCGTGCTGAAAGATGAGCCATGGGGAAAGAAGAACAGCCTGGCTAAAGAGAGAGCTATGACTAGAACTGAGGGAGGAAAAAACAGTGTTTATCACATTTGGAAGAAGGGGCAGGCAGCTCTGGAGGATTACAGGGATGTTTTGATGTTACACAGGAAGAAAATTAAGAAGGGCCAAATCCCACCTAGAGCTTATCCTGCACACTGCTGTAAGAGACAAAAGAGATATTTCTATGAAAAAATCAGCATGAAAAGAAAAGCTAAGGAGAATCTCCCTCCTTATTGAATATGTTGAGCCAGGGAAGGGTGGGTTAGATTGCATATTAGGAAAAATTTCTTCACCAAAGGTGTTGTCAGGCACTGGAACAGGTTACCCAGGGAAATGGTTGAGTCACCATCCCTGGAAGTATTTAAAAGACGTGTAGAGTTGGCACCAAAGGGCATGGTTTAGTGGTGGACTTTATGGTTGAACTGATGATCCAAAAGGTCTTTTCCAACCTAAATTATTCTATGAAAAATTCTGAAATTTTAATCCAGGTTTTCACGGTGATACAATGGAAATTAAGCTTTTAGAATGAATATAAATAAGATAGTTATTGAAATCACCTGTAAGTACAGAAGGACAAGTGTAGATTCTGAATAAACTTCTTGTCATCTCATCAGTAAGTGCATTCTAGGATTATTGTTGCCTATGTAATGAGACAAACCAAAATTTAAACAATATCATTAATATTATTTTAACAATAATTTTACTTTTCAAAATATTAGATTGTCCACATTTTTAATTGGAACACTTTTTGTTGTAATAAACTCTTCCTCTAACAAATGACTACATTATTTGTCATCACCTAAGTGAGCATTTTATATTTCATGTATGGACCTAAGCCTTTATTTTCTCTTGTAAACAAGAGTCACAGGTATTTTTTTTTTCAAGTGGTTGAACCTGTAAATCATCTTCAGATATTCATAGTTACAGCTGTGGAAGATAATTTTCTTAACATTTCTACCAATATGTAGAATATTTTGTGTCCAGGCTTTGCTGGTATAGTGTGAGAGCACAACATGCTGAATCTGATTTCTTTTACTTGCCATAATACAGAAGAACAAAAGAACCTTGATTTTATCCAGTTGTGAAAACGTAAATTTATGATATTTTATGATAAAATACATTTTTAAAAGAGATAATGAATGAATTCTTTTTGAAGAAAATACATCCAAAATTTAACAAAAAATAAACTGGAATATACCTTGAACCAACTTTTTTTCTCACAATAATTATTTCGGTTTTCCTGGAAAATGCACTAGAATTTACGTGTTTTGTTAGTATTAAAATAAATTATTAAAACAGTAAGTCCTTTCATTTAGACATCCACTTTTAATGATACCAGGAGACTTCAGCAGAAAAGAGTTAAGCCTTCTTATTCTGATTTACCAACATATCAAACAGAAAAGCAGGTATTTGCCTTTGAAGTAACCCAGTGATAAAGATCCTGATAGTGCAGTTCAAGTAGCCTTTCCCTGAAAATTTGTGCAAATTAACTCTTAAATTTAAATTTTATATTTTGTTTTTCTGCTAGGATCTCCCATTCTTAATTCTGTCCCTCCTGGCAATCTGCTTTCTCCACTGGCTATCCCATCTCCTCTTAGGAACAGATTTATACCTCAGCTGCACAAGATGCTGGATAAAGCAGCAATGATGTATGACTATCATACCTTTTCTTTTTAAACACATTCTTATTCATTAGAGCACATAAAGAAGTCAGGCCTGAGAGCTTTAAAGAAAGAGGGTAAAATATGCTCTCTCTTCTTTCTCAACATCATCACCTTTAATCTATTGAACTTGTTTATTCTCATCCAGTGCACAATGTTAAGTGTATTTAGGGAAGCATTTCATGCACGGTTATTTTGTGAGAAATGTCATAGACATCACTTTCTATTACTTAAAACTGCAAAGATGTTTATTAGAGGTTTTGGGTGTATTCTGTATCAAGCTCTCATATTTTACTGAGTCATTCTTGTTAAATTTCTTCCAATTATGTAAGTAAGGAAAGGATGGCTATGCAGTGACATTTGCACTCTGTGTGTTGGTTTACAACCTGTTTAATTATAACCAGTCTCTAAAGCACTTTCACATGCCCTTAAATACAGCTGATCCTTTTTATATAATTTCATTTGGCTGTTAGAGTTTGGAGAATATCCAGTAAAGCACTTCTGCAAATTCAATAAAGTACATACTATAATTAATATAAAATCCAATAATGATGGTAAACTGGTCTTCCTAGAGAACAGCCAGTAAGACATCATAATTTGGCTATCGGCATAAATATTTTTAGAGAATTGTTTAACAACTATGGCTTAGAATTCACCCTGATGAAAAATATGAGTTTTAAATACTGGGTTATGTATGCAAATTATATCAAGGATACTATACCTTAAATGTATGAGTAAGCATATTGCAAATTTTTATTACTGCTTGTCCTCTGCTACAGCTGCAGAGGATGAATTAACATGTAGTTTCACTTCAAGGTCTAGCTTTACATTTACTTCAATAGCAAAAATGCCAGAGAGATGCACTGAGCTGCATTGTTATTCAAATATTTGTTCCAGTATTTATATTCATATGTGACTGTGCACAGAGGAAAAAGAAATGGTATCTTTCATCAACAGCCATTAAGTAAAATCAAGCAGTTAAGGCAATTTCACTTTCTGACATATATACCCACTTAAAATATCTATTCTATATGTCAAACCAGATATTGTAAAAGTGGATTTTAATGGGAATAATGTATCTGACTTTATTTTAAGTGTACCTATCATTCTATATTTGACAGGCAGCTTCACAAGGCTTCCTAACATGCAATAATTTTGGCATTCTTCTCTGTAATGACCTGTCCACCCAGAAGTATCTCTAAACTAGAAGAATGAATCTCAGTCTGAAGAGAAAAATAAACTCCTCAAAATCAGCTTCTTTTCAAGATGCTTCCAATGTTATTATTCCATTAATAATGCATTTTTAGTTGTCAAAACTGATCAACATCATAGTTTTTTCCTAGATACTGTTTATTATAAATCCCTTCATAACAATACATTATTTTGAGGTGAATAAGAAACATAACCATTCACTGTCAAAGGGAATTAACAGTCAGGAAGCTATAGCCTTTCAGATGGGGAAATAAGAAAATTAGCATACAGAGATCTGTTTTAAATATCAGTATGTATTTGTTGGCATAAAAAATCAACAATGTGTACCCAGGCAGAGAGATTAAAGTTACCTGAAGCATTTCCTAATTGTTCTTGTTGGCTAATTAGAAAGTAATATTTGAGCAATAACAACTTTTTTCTACAGTCTCTGTCAGGGTTTGTATCACACAAGATTATTACATCAAGAGCCCTCTCAGGAAATCAGAATTGTTTAAATCAAACTTTGGTATTATAACATCATTTTAATCTTATTCTCAGAGCTTTTAAAATATTATTGTTTACCAGTTACAATAAGAATCCAGACTCCACGTGACGTTTAAGTATGTTGAATGAGGGGAGACATTCCATCAGAGAGATCCCCATTGCTAGAACAGATGGGCATTGTCTCAGTACTGTTAAACAGGGCGATGTGGAACATTTTATTTCACACATAAAGCAGACCCAGTAAAATTAGCTCTTTTCAGTGCTTTTGACACTTTGGTGGAGACAATCTCCTCTCACCAGGGGAGATGAGTATAAGACATCTGAATCAGTTTTGACTTGGGGAATTCGGTATGTAAAAACTGACATTTTATTTTTTTTTCGGCTTCCCACCCAATGCCCCAGGTTCCTAGAAAAACCTGTTAAATGCTAGTGAGCAAGAAAAAAATGATGATGTTACACCCTCCTGTGTCTCACATTAAAAAAAAAAATCAATATCTTCATACGATTGTATATTTATTATTTCAATTAGAGAAATTATGGTTAACTACTGCTCCTCAGTAATGAAGCATTTACCATTTAAATCTTAGATTTCAAAATACCTTCAGGAAGTTGGTCAAATGTAATTACTAAAGACGGGACTCTGAGTAACCAGGAGACTGTGTTACACATAATGCAACAGGTACAAGTCATCACCAAAAACCAAATTCCAGGCATTATTATGAGCCAGTCTTGATCCCGAATAATAAGAGCTGAGGTACTTTGAGAAAAAATAGCACAGAAGTCATAAAAAAAAGTTCTTACTGATATATTATGGACTGGCAGGATACTTGATTGCTAATTACCTTCACAGTTTCAAAACCAAAATTCAGAAAATCTCAAAGCATTTACCCTGGACTCTGAAAAGTGGAATTGGCAATTCACCATCCATAGTTATGGTAGAAAAATTTCAAGCATTATGTTCTCGTGTGTGACCATACCAATGAATGACTTCCAGGTTTTTTGCATGTCTCAAACCAAATTTGTACTACCTGGAAAAAAGCCCTAAAACAAAAAACTAAAACCAAAACCAAAAAAACAACCCACAAAAAAAAAAAAAAATCCAAAAAAAAATTCCAAAAAACCAATCACAAACCTCCAAAAACAAAAAAAAAAAAACAAAAACCAAAACAACCCAAACCAAAACCACCACAAAAAACGACAACCAATAAACAGCAACAACAACAACAAAAAACCTAACAAAAAACCCCCTAACTTTCATTGCAACCTTTCTTATAAGGAATGCAAATAATCCAAATTATAATTTCCTACCAGTTATATCAGGTTAATTGAACCTTTTTTAACTACCAATAAAGAAGATATAGAAACAAGATTTGTTTAGCCAATCCTTTAAGTAACTCAGACTCCCCCCCCCCATTTGATATAATCAGGTTATTTGCTACAGCAATTCATACAGCTGCTTTGCCCTCCTTGTTCTATGCTTATTGTCAGAATTAGGAAGACCTGACCTGTTCCACATGTATTCAAATGGGTATGTGTTTACTTAATTCAGATGGGCAAATTTATCCCCATATCCCACTAAATTGCTTCCTCTTGTAGCCAGATACAGAAGAGACAACAGCTAAGTGAATATTTCATCTCTGTCAGCAAGTTAATTTCAGAACTGATCCTAAAGCTTCATTCAAATATTGCGATGTCATAATTCAGACCACCACCAAAACACTCCAGTTTCTCACCAAATTCCAAACTGGAGTGCTGCAACTAGAGTCCAAATAAGTAGAAAGAAATTCCTTCATTAAAAAGAATATTGCAACATCCCTAAAAAAAAATATTTCAGTATTGTCAGCTACCATCCCAGATTTGTGCCATGATGATTAAAATGTTCACTTCCCCATTGGATTACTTTTACTTGGGTATCATTTACCACAGGCAGAGTCTCTGCAAGCAGGATTGCATGTAGCTTATGAGCACACAACTTTTCCTTTTTTTTTTTCCCCTCCATCAATAATGCTACTTCTGTCTGATTTAACTTTTCTTGTCTTCCATAGAGTCAGCTAATGTACTCTCTCACAACTCAACAACATCCATCTGCTATAAAGCAGGGTAAAAGTCCTATATTGGTGCTTCTAAAGGCTGGACCCTGGGATAGATCCCTCACAATCCCTGGCCTACAGGCTACAAGGCTCCTTTGGGGAGGTAGTGAACAAGAAGTAGCAGCAGCTGAAGCCAAGTGTGATTGGTGCATTTTGCAACATCGTTTTCACAAACCACAAACTATATGTCTGTACATTTTGACATGCTCTCTTGATCAAAATAACACAGTAGCAAAGAACTAAGAGCTATGCTTCTTATTATTTAGCTAATAAAAATAGAGAATCTATATAGTACGTTTATCAGTGTACTCTAACAGATTGATTAAGATAAGTTATTTGAAAATAATTCAGTAGTTATGGAAAATTCTCTTATGGATGGCAGGAAATAGTAGGTTATTTTTCCCCAACATTTAAAAAAAAGTTGACTAAATCTCTTTTCTTAACTAAAAAAATATTTTCCATTCTGAACCCTGGAAAAGGTAACCATTTTCATCTAAAAATTATTCATGATTTTAACAATTTTGCTTGTCATTTAACTAAATGTGATATTGCAGGAGAGAAAGTCTTCAAATTTTTAATCCTTTCAAAGTTGTCAAAGAAATATCTGAGAAACTGCTTATGTTACTAACAATGTATTGCCAAACACACAAGACCCCATTTTCCTTCTTGCTATCTCCTTAAAGGTACTCAGACCAACTTAGTCAGCTTAAGACTCTTGCACAGTGCATCCTAACCTGAATATTTAACAGTCATCTGTGCTACTTAAACTTTAACCATCATTTTTCCCATATATTTTCCCAACTCAGAAAAGAGGGTTCAAGTTTGAAAGAGTGCTTTGATTTGTACAAGAATACAGTAGCCTGTTGCACGCCATTCCGATCTGAGGGCTGTCACTTCTTTCAGCCATCAAGAGACTTCTGAAGAACCAGAAACCTGTCAAGTACTACTCTCTGTCAAAAAGCAAAAAGAAAATAGGCATTTTGATCTGGAAATTCATCTCAGACCAGGTACATCAGCTTGCTGATGACAATTGGCTCTCCACAAACTATAATGTTTTTCTTGTATGGTTACATGAAACTTGTATCTATATCAATCAAAGTGTACTTGAGTATATGACAAGATGCTGAACTTAAGAACAAGCCTAAAGTCCCAGCTGGTTTTAAAGTTAAATAGAATGTGAAGGAGGAGGTAAGAGTTTCTGACCAGAAAATAATTGTCTTGTGGTAGAAACTGTGCTACCACAGGAGGCAGAAATAAAGCAAGAAAAAAAATCCAATCAGAACCTATTTTTCACATACTTTACAACTAAGACATTTAGAATAAAACAACCTCCCAAATAATTACAGAAATTATAACCATGACAAGGTAATGACAACCATTTAAAGTACAAGTGTAGGTTTACCCCACAGCTAGCAGCTGGCCTAAGGACATTTGACCAAAGAAGTTCTCATCTACTCAGTATACAGTTTTTGTGACAACTGTTACTATCAAGAAATAAACTGAACCATTTGAAGACAGGATTTAGACATCACTGTGCAAAAGCAACTAGCTAGTCACAGATTTGTCTGTGTCCCAGCTTTAGTCAGTTGCACATGACCTTTGAGAGGACTCTGCAGAGTTGTTGTCTTCTTCAGCTGGTAAAAGTGCAATTTTTCAGTACACGTTAGCAGTATTTATCTTAACCGGACAAACTTCACTTGCAAGCCTCTTACCAAGGAATTAGAATAACTAAGATATGACTGAATTTTTCTCTGGTTTCTAATTACATCGCAAATGATTGCCTACTATTTATTGAACGTATCAATGTATTTATTCTAAAATGGCTCTGTTTCAACATGCAATTGCAGAAAATATTTTTGAAAATTTTTCTATATTACTTTTTCTTTTCATGTGGTAGATGCTGTATTTTCAGAGCCTTTTCAAAACCATAATTTTAGACTTTATAAGACTTTTAGACTTATAATAATCAATGTGTACAAACCACTTATCTACTAGGATATACAACACAAATATCATTAATAGGAATAGATATTCCATATGCATATTTTTGTTCAACGGAGAGAAACTTCAGTAGATTTTTAAGTGATAAGAAATAATTGTCTTACATATGTATGTGCAGAAAAATATTGCTGTGTAGACATTTAGATTTGATATATGGGAAAAGGGGCTTCATCCAGACTTATAAATCTAGAAAAATTGAATTTCCTCAGCAGGGACCTTCCCCAGCTGATGCTTGACCAGTGCAGCTGGTTGTAAGAGTCTGTCTGAAATACCCTTTTTCTTGCCTCACGATTGTCATGGAAGACCCCCGAAAAGTTGAAACTGTTAAGCCAGTGGGGAGGGGAAAGTCACGCGATTGTCAGCTTGTTTCTACAGGTGTTATTTGTATAACACACCATGCTGAACACGAAGAGGGCATCCTGCCCCTTCTGAACAATGGACTCTCTCTCTACCTCCTGGCCTGCCTGGCTTGAGCTTCGCATGGTCTCCCACAGAAGACCCCTCTCGCCTGCCCTCAACCATCGTGACAGACAAGCAGAAAAGGCCTCTTCATCAAGGAACCAAGACAAGAAACTCCCCGTGCAAGAAAACTCCCATTGCACCTTCCTCCAGAGACTGGGACTGAACTCTCCCCCTTGCTTGGAGTTGTGTAGTGGAGGGGGGAAGGTTGCCCAGAACAAATGTACCTGAGAGCATTGGGCCATGAAAACAATGGTCCTTGCCTGTTGCTTGGCTTGGACTCTGTGTACCCCCCTATTTGGTTTTTTCCCCCTCCCTAGAGACCTTTTGTTTCAGCTTCCCTTCCCCCAACCAAAAAACTGTATAATTGGAACCCCAGTTAGCCGTGCTTTTTGAGATCTCCCCAGTGTAACAGGCGGATCCTCGACTGGATTGGACCAAAGGACTTCGTCTCTGCGTTGGTAGCTATATCCCCTCTCTCTCTTTTCTCTCTCTTTCTCTATCTTTTTTTTCTCCCTTAATCCCTCTATCGCATTTTTGCTGTGGTTATTTCAATAAAACTGCATTTGTTGATTGATACTGCAAACCCCCTTGTACCGTGTTGGTTTTTGCACCCTGAGATCACTCCTACAAACCATCAGGTCATCCGTTCACTAGGACGGATCCTGACACTGGTTAAGCAGGTTTCTCCAGTGGTGTTCATTTATTCTTTGTCTGGATTTTGACCTCACAGGAAGGCAGACAGCATCATGGCTTCACATGTATTGGTTCATGGGACTGATACTTAAGAACTCTAGTGCCTTTTCCTCAGATCTCTTAATTGCTGAGAAAGAACTGCCACATAAGTACTGATAGCATTAAAAATGCATGTAGACCATGCCCTTGTATCAGTCCTGTTGATTTTCTTTACCCAGTGCATTTCTATAGGTGCTGCTGCTGTTTGTTGTCTACCTTCTTCCCTCTTTTGCAGCAATATCTTTTCCTGTTGGCTCAAGCAGTACTCTTGTCCCTTCCAAAAAAAAAAAAAAATTGTGGCATAACTCAACAGGCTGCTTTACAAAATTATTTCAAAGTCACTTTTCATGTGAAACTGAAATATATTTCTGAAAAGCCAATTCGCTGAATAACTCCTAAAAGTTTTGGTTCAATGGCTCACTGTTGGTATTTTTATCTGTGCCCACTTCTCTTCTGACCATAATTTCTTTTGACATTATCATTTTCCTCTTTCTCTGTTGTTGCAACATATTTTTTTTTCTTCCCTTTCTTTCTGCCACCTTAGTCATACAGCTTTTACAGCATCAAGACAAAAGGCACAATGCAACAAGAGAGTGTCTTGGCACTGGTGTTTGCCTAAGGTCAGCAATAAAGGTCTCACATCCAGAAGCAGTTAACATGAAGCTATCAAATACCAGCAGAGAAAATATGCTATTTTGGAGGTGGGCTTTGGGTAAATTAAAAATTACTTGACTGCTGTATCACCCCAGCTCGACAGAAAACAATGTGAATTGTGTCTAGTACTAAAAGTATCTAGAAAATGCAGAAATGAGGACAAGTTAAGGGCATAATTTATGGTGAGCTAAAATCCAGAATGGCAATTTTAAATGCTATGGTTGTCTGCTCATGTACATTGGTCTGAGCATGGTGCTAAATAACACCAAAGTCGTTCCTTTGATCCTGGTAGAGGCCATTCATTTACAAGCTGGACTTCAGGATCTTGTCAGAATATTCTGTGGTTCTGATAACATCTGATATATTCATACTATGTTCATTAGGATATTAATTTTACACAACTTGATCTTTGCCTTCTTTATCAGATCTATTGCTCTGCTTTCCATCAGTGGCCATATATTATTTTTCAAATAACATAGATACCCACACCCACACCATTATTACATCTGAGCTTACCATAACTTCTGACTGTTCAGCTGCCAAAAAGATCCATATTTATATTATACAAGGCAAGCATCTCTTTAGACAGCCAGAAAGGGCTGCCCATTCCTACCTACATGTAGGTGAGATGTAGGCATCATTAAAACTAGATGTTTAGATGTAAAGTCAAGAGAGTAAAAGGGTGTGGCAATCCTTTCATTTATATTACTTCCATTTTTTCTTCCCTGTGTCTCCACTCTAATTCTGAATTCAAAACACTCAGTTCTCATTTTCCTTATTTTGTCCCTGTCAACTGTAAACTTCTACATTTCACAGAGTAGGCCCACACATGGCGCCTGTGAAGGCCACATAGCGATTAAGTTGTTCACTAAAATTTCAATTTTACACTTTCAAATATTTTACTTACATTTTTCTGATGACAACGTGAAATCAGGATTGCCCTTTCTTGCCCAAGATTTTGCCATGTGATGTGAGAGAACGCCAAAGAGATCCAGTGTAGGTTCAAATGAGTACTTGCAAATAGAGACTTGCAGTGCCCCTTTGAAACAGAGATTCCATAGACAAAGAACACCCTCAGAAACCCTCCAAGATGTAAACGGAGACAGGCAAACAGTTCTTGACAGTTTCTCCAAGAAAAAAGCTTCACAAACTTACCAATATTTCAAACTCCGGGTACGTAGAATAGAAAATGTCTAATCCTGGTGACTTTCTGCAGCCACCAACTTTGCTGTACCAATCCATCAGCCTGTCCTAACAAGTAATTTTTAAAAGATAATGTAGTTAAATCTTAAAGTAAACAAAACTTCCAGATATTTTTTCAATTTCTGGAGATCTACTCATTAATGAAACAATATTGTTGTTATAAAATGTCCTTATAACTGACAGACCTGGGATTTTCCCAGAACAATAAAACTGTAACCAGGATTCCATAAATTTCAAATGTGAATGATTGCAGGGCATTTCAAGTAGGGAGAACTGGCACATCACTCTTCAGCTGTAGCAGTTCCAAAAATGCAGTGTCTTCATTAGAAACACTATGTCATACAGGGATAAGGTAATATAGACACATTTGTCTGCTGCTCAGTAAAGGTTGCAGGCAGATTAATTCATCTGCTCTCCTCTAAAGCCTTTTCTCTCTCACTGTCTGACTTCGGCGATTGAAGTGACATACTGCTAATGCAAAAAGCTTACCTTAAATGTTCCCTGCCCTTTCCTTACTTGGTACCACAATCATACTATGCCTGGGGAAATGGTCTGAAGAGAGATCTCCCGTAACCACTGGTCTCAAGATCAACTAGAGATTCCAGTCAGCATGGAAAAATAGATAAAAGCTGCAAACCATGGTCATGCAAGGCATCAGAGTCTGAGGCACCTAGCAGAGCTACCTGAATTGTGGGGAGTTTAAATGAATGACAAAATTGCTCTTAGTTGTGTCTCAAAGGCTGAAGAAATCACACTGGTATCCCTATGTTCCACCCAGTAAAGGTCTGATAGGCAAATCAACAGTATGCTTAGAAAAGCTGACCAGTAGATGATCCTGAGGAGGGTGCCCTGTTGGTGGAAGCTTGCACGGTTTCTGCCATGAAGAGGAGAATATGCCAAAATAGGCTGTAGACAAGTAGGGTTCCTTTAGGGAAGAAGTGTCTGCAATAAAAGTATGACAAGCTCCTTCATGTTTGTTTCCCATTTGGATTCTCAAAGTGATGACCAGATTCCCCATCTAGGCTTCCCTTTCTAAGGGCTGCTGAGGGAGCTCATGCTATTATGGCCAGAGTCAGACACATCCAGGGGGTGGCTGAACACACTGCAGGTTCATCGCCACCTGCCAAAGACCTCAGTGCTTGTATCTGGGATGAATAGCTAAGAAGAGAGGGAAAAAAACTTAGGGATGCAGAGTTGAAGATGTAAAGGAGCAATAATGATTACAATCATATTTGAAAATGAAGCTTGCAGTGCTTAACACAAATGATCATCTTTTGAGGTAATTTTGCCCTTTTTTTTGCCAATATCTGTGCTAGGAATAATTCCTTAATTTCATATGTCTGTACTTTTCCAATCTGTGACAGTGCTTCAAGGCTACAATAACAATAGACTTCCATTTAAAATATTTTTATGCAAACTTCTTAATTTTGAGCCTCACTTCAGGGCCAAACCCGCAAAGATTGAATGAATTCATTGCAGTGAAGTAGTAAGAGATAAGATACTAAACATGGACTGCTCCAGCACAAGTCTTTGAAAGTCTTTGAAAATCAAATAGACTAAGGAAATTTCCTAACATTAAAAAATGTTCAAAGAAAATAGGTACATAGTGTAATCAGACAGACATCTGGTTTTTGATTTCAGGATCTCACTTTCCTTCAGGTATCCTGCCTTTCAGAGCAAATGAAATACTAAAACAGAGGGTTTGAGTGCTTGCATTATCCATCTGACTGTCTAAGGATGTCCATCCTGCATATTTCCATCAGTATGATTTTAATTTCAGATTTGTACATTTCAAAGTGATTTACTGCTAAGGGAAACCACCCATTTGTGTCATAACAATAATTCCAGAGTCTGATGCCAATGTTTTGTGGATGAGCTGGAGATTCCACAGACAACTCTGATACCTCAAAAGAGAAAAGAAATTTCTCATACACACTCAGGTGGTCCCAGATTTGCAAGATGTTCAGCAACATGTTGGGGCTAGACACAGTGTGCCAGAAGCACAGCCTGGTAGTTATGATGTTCTATAAGAACTACCTCCTCCAAACTCTCCAGAGGAGCCACCTCGGAGAAGCTCACACTGTCCTGGGTTTCACATAGTCCAAGGTGTCAAAGGTTCCTTGTTGATCAGCAAGGTTCACTTCTGCCTACACATTAATCTGGCCAAAATCCGTTTTTGAAGTCCCCTCACTCTTTCCTCCATCCATAGCTGAAGGTGCCAAAATGACGAAAAGCCACCAAACAGGCAACTTGGATGTCAGCTGCAGAAAAAAACTATAAGATTTATCTTGTGCTTGATCTCAACCAGCTGTTATTGGTGTATATTCTAGTGCCTGAGAAAAAGTTGAGCTACAACGGTGATGAGACTGTGAGCAACACGTGTTAAGAACATACGCAAAGCTTTATATTAGATACAGCATCAGTAACTTGGTCTTGTGTATTTTCTAACTTCCCTTTTTCTTTTATTGTCTCCTGAAAACCTCAAATAATTTCATTCTGTAATATCCCAATGTTATAGATTAGTGTTTTCAGAAATAACAGCTCAAACCCATGACCTACAGGATCTTGTTATAAACAGAGACACTTGATGATCATATCCCATTTATTATTACATCTTGAGGTTGGCTAGATTGAGAGTTTGGCACACGTGATGGCACACTTGATGTTTACCATGTTGATTTTGTATCCCTTTTAACCAGTTCGGCTGGTTTCGGCTGGGATAGAGATAATTTTCTTCACAGTAACTGGCATGGGACTACGTTTTGGATTTGTGCTGCAAGCAGTGTTTATCATGACATGTTTTAGTTACTCTGAGCAGTGCTTTCACAGAGTAAAGGTCTCTCCTGCTTCTCATACCACACCACCAGTGAGAAGGCTGGAGCGTAACAAGTTGGGAGGGGACGTGGCTGACCCCAACTGTCCACAGAGATATCCTGTGGCATACAATTCTATAAAGCTGGGGAAAGAAGAAGGAAGGAGATATGATGACCTTTGTCTCCCCAACTCACCATGATTTTTGATGGAGCCCTGGAGATGGATGAACAACTTCCTGCCCATGGGAAGGGGTAAATGGATTCTTGTTTTGCTTTGATTGCATGTGCGGCTAGCACTTAATCTTTTAAATTTTCTTTATTTCAACCCATGATTATACTCACTTTTCCAGTTCTTCCCCCATCACACTGTGGGGGGAGTGAGTGAGCAGCTGTGCGGCGCTGATTTGCTGGCTGGGATAAAACCATGGCACCAATGCGTTCTGTAGCATGAAATCAAACGTTCTGTAGAAGTCTAAGTATATTGTATCAACATTATTACCTTATCAACCCAACTTGTAATCTCACAAAAATATCAAATTAGTTTGACAAGATCTATTTTCCATAAAACCACATTGATTGGCATTAATTATATTTCCCTCCTTTCATTATTAATCGAGTCTCATACCAGTCATCCCATTGTTTTCCTCAGGACTGATGTCAGGTTAACATGACTGCATTTACCCCATTTTTCTTGTTTACCCTTTTCCTGTCTTTGTTCATTTTCTTATACACTCCTAGGATTTCCCTATTGTTCAAATAATTATTAAAAGATTCTTTTTGTAATAGATCTGAAAGATATCTTCACAGATAAATATATTTTTTCTCCTGGTATGCTTTCAATTCCTTTACCAGTGTTCTGTTTTTCCTTGCTTCTGTATTTATGCAATTAAATTCTCCTTTCTTTCAACAGTTATACATGTTTTCATTATTTTTCTAGCTGCTTTTATCCTCACTTTACTGTTGTTTGCATAACCTCTGGTTCCTTCTTTCCTCAGTTCTAACACTAGCATTTTAAAATCTAGTAAAATGTTATCAGAAGGTTTCATATGATTATTTATTTTTTGTGATCCAGTCCTTTCAAAAGATGTCCTTCCTAATTATTTTCAGCTTTAACAACTTGATCATTTGGCTAAGACTCCAATTCAATAAAATACTAATTTAATAGGGAAGCCTAACTTCTCGGAGCCTGATGTCCACAGCAGATTCTGAACCCAAAATTAGGGCTGCATTTTTCCACTAGTGTGTCTGTGGAAACAGAGTTTGTCAAAGATAGAAGCCCATGTTAAGTAGAAAGCTAGTTGAAACTAAATGATAATCAATCAGTGAGTGGAAATCTGATAGAAGCTCTAGCATTTCCAGAGCTTGCTCATACAAATTATGTTCTCAAGCATTGCCTTTCTTTTATAGCTTTCCTCCTAAAGACTGGTATTTGCATTTGCTCTTCCCAAGTATTAAGTAACCTTTCCTCTTTTTTTTTTTTTTCAAAAGGTGATCAGTATTTGCAATTTTTTACATAACTTCTTATCAGCAAAAGATCTTGCTTAGAGAAAAGGTAAAAGTCAGACAAGATGACTTTAAATGTTTCAGTCAGCACCCAAATCTCTGTATTAAATATAGTTTTTAATTACATTATCTTACATCAAGCAGTTACCAGAATAAAACTAACACACAAAATAAATGTAATTCCAGGAGCAGAGACCAAAATGTGGAGTTATGGCTGTCTGTGGTCTTATCATACTGTTGGAGTGATGCATTGTCTGACTTGCAGGCTTCTGATTCCATAGATCCAGCATTGATTTCTATTTTTTCTACAGGAAAGGTGAATCCTCTTGTTTGAGCAACCCTATAATCAATATATGAGGTTTTTTTTCAGAGAGTGCAAGAGTAAGCCCTTTCTAAACCATGTAAGACACAGTAAAAGTTTCACACTGCCTTCCTGACTGATACAGCCAGTAGGGATTCAATGGTGTACAAAAGAAAGACTGCTTTTGAAACTACTTTTTTCTTTTGTCTATACCCTAATGTTGTTAGTTTATTTTTAATTTCCAGATTTTCCTCTATAATTTCAATTATGCTTGAGGTGATTAAGGTGTTGTCTGCTTAATTTCCAGAAGTAAGTTCCTTAGAGTAAATATAACCATATTACACAATACAGAAGTGGAGGCTCAGGGAAGATTTTGCTTTGGAATGAAAAGCAGTTTGTGAATATCTTATTGAGCAGGGCAGTCAGCTACCTTATGTAAGATTTTTGGGCTGCAATTTTTGGATTTTCACACTCAAAGCCTTCCCATATCCCTGACTTTTTGTCTTTGTTATGAGAGCTGGCATGAGGTATGAAAAAAATGCTGCTTCCAACAGCAGGTACTTTTTGATACTGGTAAGAGCGATGGATTTTTTACAAAGTCCCTCTGGTTATCATCTGGTTCTTACAACAGCTAGCCCATAACTAGAGTTTGAGAAGTGATCTGGCTGAAGTCACTACCTCTAAGTCTGGTTGTTTGGTATAAGGAAGCAGTTTGAGGAAGGATTATAACTAATATTTGCTTTTTCATGAAAGATAGTTTACGGCTTCATTGTAAAAGGCAGGAAATCTGAGAGTCATGTTTCTGATATCAGATTAACAGCAGGACTGTGAATCATTCTATTTCAATTGCATAAGATCACAACATTGTCAATTGTGTTTTTGGGGGTAGCTTTTCTCAGTCAGTCATGTAAACATGGCAATTTCACTCCAAAATTCCTCAGGTACAGCCAGGTACTCCTTTGAAATATCTGTTAAAATCAGATTATGGTAGGGGATTTAATCAGCTATGTGTCACATGTGGAACACATTACATCTGAACTTCTAAAATATACTTTACATTTCAGATGAAATCTGACAGTTTTGTTTTGATTTATAAAATCCCATTTAACTTGTGACTTATACTCTTCATAAAATCCTATTTAATATGTGATTGATTCAGCAAATGAACTCAGTCTGGGTGCTTAACCAGACAGTCCCTAAGGACCCTTACTTTGGGGCTCAAGGTGGAAGATTTTTAGGGCCTTTATCTTCTGGTGGATATGCAATGGATAGACTAAAAATTTGGATCTTCTAGATATATTGAAAAGCCTGTGTATTTACAGAGGCTTCCCCAGAAGTAAAGTATGTGAAGTGTTGTGAGAGAAGCATAAAACTGATATTGCTTACATGATATCACTGTAGATTTTTAGTTTGTTTGTATGTACATATTAATTTTATTTAATTGCATCCATGTTTTCTGACACACTATCACACAAAGTGAATATTCTCTTTTGCTAAATTTACACAGCTAAAAGCATTTTTAAAAGATTACACACAAACTAACCCAACTGAACTTGTGGCTACATAGACTGAGACCAGACTATTTAAGTCCAACCTGAGAGACAACCTGCTCATTTTTGTTTTCTACATCTAATGTCTTTAATAGCACTGCCTGTCTTTCTACCCACTGAAGAATTTTCAAACACTGAGTTTTTGCAAGCATACATCCAGGACTTTTGACTCAAAATATTTCTTATCCAGCTTAATCAGGGTATATGCAAAGATCCCTTGTTGTGCCCACAGAGGGCCTTTGACCATTTGAACAGCCATTTAGGAATAATTTGTGAAATTCTATTGTCTGTAAGGATGTAATTTTCAAATTACATTTCTAAGGATGCAATTCTCCTGCAGAAATTAAAATCATGCCTACTTACAATTCTAAATTCTAAGGGAAAAAAACAATTTTCCAAAACTTTCCAAAATGCAAATAAATAAATTAATTAATTAATAAGCAATCACACACAGAGAAAATATAATCAGTAACAGTGCAAAAAGGTATTGCATGTGTGATTTGACTCCTTTTTCACAAGAAGCAATTGCTGCCAATTGAGAGATGAGATCTTATAATAATTGGAAACATGGTTTTAACTTGGTAGAAACTGATGTACTATATTTTCAGGGTTTTTTGGGAAAAAGGGGCACTCTTTTCAAAGTTAGCATAAAAAGCATTATTTGATCAAGCTTAAAGTGATATATTTTCTGCCTTTTAAATTAAAGTTACTAGATACGTGCTATTTTGTTTTAATTTTACAGAAGGAATTTTCTCTGTATATGTATGTATGTATATATACATACATGTATATGACTCCTCTGCTAGCATAACAAAGTAAAAAGATGGGGGGAGGGACTTCACAGCACAGCAATGTGTAACAGCTGCCTTCCTTTCTCTCAGAAAAGATATAAAGGATTGTTTTTCCTTTTACAGTGATCCCTTAAGTCATGGCAACCTTCTCCAGTTGCCATTAATTCGACACCCTGACAACTTAAAGACAACAGCAGCACATCAGATCTAAAAAGAATTGTGTCTAATTTTCTCTGCTAATGCATTGTATCTGCAGAACTGATACTAAAGGTAATTCTGCACATCATGTCTTGAAACCAGATACCAGGAGGGA
This sequence comes from Setophaga petechia, assembly GCA_024362935.1. NCBI lineage: Eukaryota > Metazoa > Chordata > Aves > Passeriformes > Parulidae > Setophaga > Setophaga petechia. The sequence continues at coordinate 28,366,900 of JANCRA010000008.1, forward strand.
ATGATGAACAAATTGAAACCTCTTGTGGGAAAGAATTTGACCAAATCCTAGCATTCCGTAGACCATTCACATGAAATTGATAAGACTATTGTAAATCACTCCAGTGACTTCGAAGAGATGAAAGATATAGTCCTGCAATAGTAAATAAGCAATAGGAAAGAAGACATTTTATGGGAAAAAGCGAAGTTAATATTTGTGTTGTTCAGGAAAGATCGCAAATTACAAAATTGTGTTTAAAAATAAATATAGGCTAATAGTTTTCACAGCTGTTTCTTCCTCTTTAGCTTTATTTTAACCACTGCAATTTCTGCAAACATTAATTACAAAGAAGGCTAAAAGTCATACTTTGTGTTCAGCAATGTCTTTTTTATCCAATTATGCCTCTCTCTACATTCCCATGAGAAGGGAAATGGCTTTTTCTTTTTTAATACAGATCACGGAAAAGTATTTATAGCCTCAGTCTTGTCTCAGAAGTAAATACAGATGAGACATCCTGAAATAAATATCACTGTGATGGTCTTTTCTGCTCTGCCTACTTTTAATCTCTTCGTAGCTTTTCAGCCTAATTAAGAACAGTAGCTGTTAATTGCCTCACAGGCTGGATCAGAAGCCAAGACAGTGCAGAATGATTTGAGGCACACCTTACACCAGGAGCAAGGTAGTCTACTAATCATTTCATCATTATCTAGAGGAAAGTGGGAAAGGGGCTAAAATGATGGCACTGCTGTTCATTCTTCACCCTAGACCATCATGTTACAAGTCTTCAGAGATAGATTTTTTTGGCTCTAAGTTCAGAATTTAACACTGATACAAAGAAGGACTTTATATCATCAAGAATCTCAGTTTATGTGTTTGGAGTGGCTTGGTTTGTTTTCATTCTGGGTGGAGAAGAAAAGCAAAAAAAAAAAGAGATAAGGAAGGTAATATTGGCATCCTGCATATTTAAAATACTTTCAGTGCTATCAATAAAAGATTTCCCAGAAATTTACATTAAGTATTATAAAGCTTTAACTTAAAACATGTAGCTTCTTAAAGTGCAAATTAATTTAGAGATTTTCTGGGCTTAAAATAAACCTGTGGTATGCAAGATTCTAGTATAGTTCAATTGGCATATACATAAGACTATTTATTAAACAACCAGAAAAGAAGCAAGAGGCAAGTATAGCCAGGTACCTCTAACAATCACTTTCCTCCTCTGAAAACAATGAACTAAGTTTCCATTTGGTAAAAAATGGGGTTCTTTTTGTTTTAAATAAGAATCACTCATTTTTTGTATAATAATTCTTCTTTACTATGTACAGATGTAGCCACAATCTGTAATCTAGCACCATATTTAACACTCTGTATAGCACATTACTGAAAAAACCCACAAAATTACTTGTAGCCTAATGATGACTTTTACCTGGGTCATGCTTACAGTAATATATTTTCTCTCTTAAGTGGTTATGCTTTTCTGTACGGGAAAAAAGTTATTTCTAATTGAGACTAGTAAAATATATCTCTCAACTAATTTCTGGAATTCAGAAATACGTATTTACATTGCAAAAGGTAAAGGTCAGTTTACTTAGATGATTCCATGGGTTTCTTAGATATCTTTGTTTAATGTTTTCATAGTCAATCACATTTCACAGTGGTTTTCAGTAATATTTCCCAAAATTCCTCATGTGATTTCCCATGAAAAAGGAGGATCTAATTGGATTTTTAATCCTTAGCTAATCAAGCAACACATTGCATATACTGTTTTAGGTAGAAACTGAGAAGTTCTTTCCATTGCCCTATTATAACAAGGCAAGTTTGGATGTAACTTGAAACAGGAGAAAAATAACAAGGTAAAGTCCCAATACTGTATAGATGTTACATGAAAACAATACTCTCCTTTCTTTAAACTGCAGCCACTGCATAGCCTTTGATGAAGCTCTGGAATAATGGAGTGCCATGGGCTATTTTCTTCTGGTTTCTATAGCTCAATACAGGGCTTGTCTCTTCTGTTTGTTTTCAGCGAATATCCTCAAGATCTAATAAGTTAGTGATGATGTATGCTGAGCACCAGTGACCCCTTGCCAAAAGAAATATTATGTCGCACCAAAGTTTAAGGAGCTAGGGTTTTATCAGCCAAATATCTTTTCCCTGAAAGGCTCTAATTTCCACTGTGTAGGTTGTAAGTGGCGTCCATGATTGCATTGGGTTTTTTTAGATAGCTAAGACAGAAATAATACTTGAGGGGAAAAGCCACTGTGGAGGCCAAATGTTAACCTACATGTGTGCTCCTACTTATTGCTGCATGACTTGGGTATTTGTTATTGAATATTGTAATTCAGCATACCTCAAGGTAAAAAAAAAAACACTTAAGAAGTGATCAGTGTAAGAGAACATTCAACTTAAATTAGATATTTACTCAGGATTTTCTCTTTGCACATATTTTTAATATTCAAAATGTTGCTTATTTTCCTATTCTTAGAGCAAAGATGTCCAGGAAAATCAAAGACATTTCCAGCTACTACTAATTATACTGAAAGTTAACATCTAGAGATAATTAATAAAATATTGTTTAGGTACATTTTGATATAGATAACTGCATTGAATAATATTACTCGGATTTCAAGTTAAAATTAATTTTCCTTTTTGAAAATCAAGACATTGTTCTTGCAAAGTTGAGGTATATCAGGAGCAAAAACTTTCAAGGAACATTCCTGCTACTCTTCAACTTTGATTTTCATGGAAGCAACACCCTGCTGTAAGTAACTCCTTCCCCCTGTCAACAGGAGACACTGAAAGCAGGTTGTGGCTTGACCTCAGGATGAAGCTAAGGAAACTTGATGGGTTGATCCAACAGTTATTTCACCATTTTTTCTCCACTGCTTTCTTGTACACACTCTGCTGCCCCATCCTTTGCACTCTGATGTTTGTGCAACTATTGAGGTCACTGATTTCATTTCCTGGCAGAGAACTAACTTCCCAAGGAAAGGAAAAAGTTATGTATTTTCTACCATGTTAGACAGCTGACTCTGCAACTCACCAGAAGAAAAGACATTGAAGATGGAAGGAGGAGTAGGCATGTTTTTTACATTTCAAAATGCTGTGGACCTGCATCCATAGAAACCTTCTTTGCTTTGGTTCTACCACCTGCACTCCCCAATGCACCCTGCGTGGAACATTTTGTGCACTGGCATTGGCCCTGCTTTGGTCCACTGGCACCTTGTCTTAGAGAACTGATCTCTGTAAAATCTCAGGAAAAAGAAGATTTCTCATTAATGTTTGTTTCACATAACACAACGTATGGGGTGTGATCCCAGTTCTTTCCTGGAAATGAAGAGATATGATCTTCTATTTTTCAATACTCAGGTGAATGCACAGACAGGCTGAAAAGCATGACAACATCACACCCCCTGATCCAATCACATTTCGTAGGAATGGTGAAATGTGTACTGCATCAGAGGCTGGGAGCCAAATCTGAAATTGTTTTGCCTCAGAATTGCGATTTCACTATTTCTGATTACTGAAATTATCTGTTACCCCGCAGCACATGGTATGCAGCACAAAGAATCAAAACCGCAGCTTCTGCACATAAACCATAGGCTTTGGTGCAGACAACCCACAAGGGGAGGAAGAAATGAAACACAGGTGCCCGACATCCTGTGTATATGCTCTGATCATAGAGCTGTTGGATAACAGGCGACGATTGCTATTTGTTGTATTTGTGCCCCTTTGCAGTGGGCCAAACCATTACATGTTCCAGAAAAATGTCTGCCACTCTGGATGCAGTAGGGGGAGGAAATATGAGCCTGAAAGCTCTCCAATATTACCTGAGTGCCTAAACTGCCAGGGAATCCCTCGAGAAGGGGTAGTTCTTGCAGGACCTAGGGACAGGCAGTTCAATGTGCAGGCAGCTGAACTCATAAGAAAAAGCAAACCTATGGATTTTGGATGGTTCTGGGGTAAGGTGGCAAACGAGAAGGAATGTTGTGACTTGATATGTTGGATTTAAGCAAGAAGTTTTTTAAGTCTTATGCCTTTTAGAGCATAGTCAGATGCTGCAGTGTCAGGAGAGAGGTCCAAGAAAAATAATAAACCAAAACATTTAAATTCTAGGTGAGCTGCTAGCAAAACAAAAGCAAAAAAAAGGCAATATTTTATTTAAATTTGTGACTATATCAGATAGTATCAAGAGTTCTTATCTAATTTTAAATGGGAAGTAGGGAAACTTCTGGGATTTATGAATTAATATCAGGAAATTGGTTGAAACTAATGAAAAGTAATGAATAATGTATAATGAAACAACTGAGTGGCCATGACATGATAGTAACAAAGGCGAATTTGTGCACATCACAATTCTCTGCTTTACAAGGAAATAACAGAAATATATTAACTTGCATTTTCAAAATACCTAACATTGCTTTTTTATGATATTTAAGGTGCCGTGAGGTGAGAGGTCACGGTCTGCTTTTGGTTTGAAAATAGCTAAAAGTCAGAATCTAGGTATAATGGCATTTTTTGATAGAGAGTAGTACATTAATAGCTAGGTATCTCACACTTCCTTAACCAACAGCACTTAATGTCAGTGGGAAAAGCAAGGACAATAACTTGAGGGGGCTTTCATTTGCCACAAGATTTTTAATCTCTTTATATTCTGTGATCACTCTCACTATATATATATATATATATATATATATATATATATATATATATATATATGTACAAACACAATTTTCAGTAGAAAGGGTTAAGAAATGACATGCCAACATTTGAAAATGCCAGTGCTCTTTATATTGGTCAAAATTAGAGAAGACTTTGAGGAGCTTCACATGGACTTATTAAAGCAAGTTAAGTCGGCAGTTTGATGGTAGTTAAGAGCCAGCGTCTCCCTAATGAAAAGAAATATACTCTGGAGAGAATAATGTAAAGTCAATGAGATTGATACATGTGCTTAACTTAAGTGCATATTTGACTGCCTTGCTGAATAAGGATGACATTACATTCTTAAAGTTAATTCGTAGATGTACTCACTGAATCCTGTAATCTTAATGACTCTTAACTATTAAAACTGTTCTCCACTTAGAATAACACTGCATTTTTTCACCCTTTTTAGGATATTATGACAGGAAAAAATTAATCTAATTAACAATTTATTGTGTAATCATAGAAATGTTTTTAAATAAGAAATTAGTATTTTTAAAAATTACATTTTAGAATTTTATCAGCTATTAGCTGCACTGGAAGGCCTAGAGGAATCTCCCCAAAAGAGTAGAACTGATTCCAGGGTAAAAAATAAAATTCAGCAAAATGTCCAATTTTCTAAAGAGCACAGTATATACATTTATTTTTTCTGACATATTATTCCCTCTTGTTTTGGATTAAATGCCCAATATAGCATTTATTTCTTCTGTTATTTTATGATAGTGCTAAATATGTATTGTTCCATACTTGAGAACAAGTTGGCAATACAATATACTAGCATGAAAGAAATAAAAAATATGTTGCATGCATGAGTCTTGATTATTTGAAACATTGTTTTGTGTAATGTGATTTAACCCCTTTTCTGATTGAGATCATGTTTGCTATTCCCTTTGTTTAAAATATGTCTACGAATTCTATTTCTACTGCAAAAATAAATGATGAATTATTTATATATACCAATTATTTATTATCATTTATGCAAAGCTTGTCATATTATGCATGCATAAGGGGATTAAATCACTGTTAACCCATAATGCCTTTAGGGGCATTATACGATAGGCAAAAGGTTGCTTATGTTTACTATTGTAGATAAACATATACATTAAGAACATATATATTGTTTATACAAATTGCCAAGTTGAATATCAGTTCTGTTAGGAAAATAAACTGTTTATTGAGCTATTTGATTTCTAAATAATGATCAACTAATCTATTTAATGCACTATACTTTCTCTAGCTTGAAAATATGAGCTTTTTTCAACTAATGATACTCAAGTTGAATTTAGTTCAAACCTGTTTAATGGAAGAAGTGTAAGAATGCATTCAAATCTTTTCTTTCACTGTTCCTCCTGAGGCAGTCCCTTCATCAGCTAATGATGCATTATTACACTTTACTATTAAAATAAGTTGGTACAATCTACAAAATGTTAAAAGAATATGTTTTTCTATTATTCCCTACAATCACTATGAAATATAAGGCAAATCCTTATACAGATGGAAAGACTGGATGATGTTGCTTTAAGCAAGTACAAAATGGAAGCACATTTTTTCAGTGTATGGGCCAAACTATTGTTTAGTAGTACATCAATAAAAGCTTCTTATGCTTTGACATCACACTGTAAAAAAAACCCACATATTTTTACATTTGCATAGAAATATTTTTTTTCAACTTTAATAACCAAACAGATGCAAGTCTCTGATCAAGGTATTCCTGTTCTCATCTTTTCTTCTTCCAGTTTAGCAAGCAACATGTTGGTTCCTTTACCTATCCCAGTTCAACTCCCATAGCAACTTAATTTGTTTCTGTTCAGTCTGGAGCCTACAAGTCCTGAGGATCTGTTGTTTTAGCTGCTGTGGCTCTTTAAAGCCTCTCCTAAGTAGCCAGCACAAACACACAGCAGCATATCTTGGAATTGAGAAAATAACGAGTCCTGTGGCACCAGAGCTGAGGCCAGGTGGTTAGCTGATCCCGACCAGCTCATCTGAGAGATAACCTGTAACTGTTATCGTATGTAGATTAGGAAAAGGTCAGGTCAGATAAGCAACATCTTTTCCTAATTTAGACAGTGACAAAATCAAAGCTTGTCATTGTCTTCAGCAGAGTTTCTAACTGAACACTGCAGTCTTGATTCATGAAAAACTTTGTATATCCTTAGATCAAACTGGGAAGAAGTCTTCCAGAAATTAAATTCTTAAGGTTTAGGCATGCCCACCTGCTACTGTTAGCCTGTCCTGAAGCCTCATGTATGCCCAGGAGGTGATTTACATACTACAAGCACTTTCAGGGATCCAGTGGCTTCAGCCCTGAATCCAAACCAAGCACTTTATGAAGCTTAGCCCTACAAGCAGCCTCTTTTTCACATGGCAGATTAGTGCTATTAAATCCTAACTTTCACTAAATGCAAGTGCTGCCTTGCTTTAGCCAGCTGCACTGAAGCAACATACTTTAAAGCTCTCCCCTTGTTTAGGCTGATTTTATATCAGAACAATGTGCTGGTTTATACTGACTTATTCTGATTTAAACCAATACAAGTGAGATCAAAATCAAGTCCACTGACTGTAAAAAGCCAAAGAATGTATTAAAGGAAAATGTAGTTTGAGGGCAAGTAAAATCTCTAGCTTGTTTTTTTAATTAATATTTTCTTTTGTAACATAGCCCCAGGCATCCAAATATATATTCTTCTAATCCCACTTGACCTCAACACAAATGTTTATGCCAAGGGTGTTCTCATGTTCCCAAGACTGGGGTTTAGGATAATGGATTCTACCAAAGGGCATTCTACATTTTCCTTCTTTCATTTTGAACCACCTTTCCATCCCCATTTTAATCCCGATTCTCCTCTCTTCCACAGATATGGTCATGCATAATATTCCTACAGATGCCACACTAAGGACCATGCCTGCTACAATCATTACTAATAAATGTCTTTTACCTCCTAGCTACTGGGCTGAAGTAAAAGAGGTTCTGTTTCTCTGTATACATCTGGGTTCTGAGTATATATTCCTGCTATTTTATTTCTGTTGAATTTCTGGTCCATGAAGTCAAATTCATTACTTAATTAAGAAAGAGTAAGAAAAAATATCTAAAATTCATTTGCTGACTGAAATAGCAGATTTTGAAAGAGGGAACGTTCTCAATTCTTTTTCTTTCAGTTTATGGTACAAATTTTGTGAAAGACAAATCTGAAGTAACACTGATGTCAGAACAGTAACACTGATGAGCAGACTAAAATTTCATTCTGTGTTAATAGAGTCAGAAAGGAGCGTATGAGATTTTTGTGGACAATTCCAATTAATTCTTTGCCTGTAAGAAATGCAGATACATACTGAAATTATATTTATAAAATTAGTCAAATAGCATGCAAAAATATTGTCACTCTTATTTATTAACCTAAATATCCTTTCTTTGAAAATTTGACTTATGAAAATTAGTAACAAAAAATGAAGCTGAAACTTCTGCACCTGCAAGCACTTTGAAATGTTCCCATTGTTATACAATAAAAAAACAATGCCATATTTTAGTAATATTACTACTAATTGCTTAACTTTAGTTTGAGATGTAAAACCCTTTCTGGTGCACTATTTTTTACTGTTCAAAGAAGCCAAATAAGACCACAGTAAAATGTATTGCTCCAAAGCAAAATGCTTAAAAGCATATTAAGCTTTACTTAAAAGTCCCTGTTATCTTTTTCTGCCACTGTTTACATTTAAAATTTGTTTTGTTAACACTTGTGATGAAATGACATTCAGAAAATGACATTCACAAAATAACATAACTCAGATTATTTTTAAGAAAGAATTTCAATGGTAAAAGGGAAAGATAAAAAGGCAATAAATGTAAAAATTAAGTTTTGTCAAGTACTTAGAGGAAGAATTTACTATTTTATCACCTTTCTATCACTTTCCATTTAATCATGTTCCTTTAATACCATTAATACAATTTTTATGAGACATTTAGCATCAGTGTAACCAAAGTTTTATATTTATTTGCTTTAAAAAGAAATATCAGCTAATCAACATTACAGATCCAGAATATAATTGTGGTTTGTTATGACAGCTTACCTTCATGACAGCAAGATAGTTTAAGAACTGTAGGAGGATTAATTTAGGAGGGTCACTTCTAACCCTCTTGCTAATCCTTCTAACTGTAGGAGGGTTAATTCTACTTTGCAGAAAAATATTAGCGGCAAATTCAAAAAATAACTGCAATAACTCAAACAACTACAATAACTACAAATAAAAAGTAATGAATTCAACACCTGAAAAGAAGGTAAGGAATCAACAAACAAAAGTCAAAGTACAATTCATTGAGTCAGCAATTGCTTCTGTAATTTCTTTAAGTTATCCTTACTTAGGATTTCTGGTAATGGAGTCTACACAGAAAGATACTGAACTTCACATTATTTGAACTTGGGGGTATTGCTGTTTCTAACCTGCTTTTCTAAAATGGATTGCTAATAGGTGCTTATCGGAAGTAGCTCCTGGACGTTTTGCCCTGAACAAGGTAAAACATCTAAATATCATATTTTGATTCATCATTACCCTGTAATTCTTAAGAATAAACACTTTAAGGTTTTGACAGCGGACTATGGGGGAGAAATAACGTTAAAACTGTTGCAAAATACAAACAGGTTGTAGTAAGTAAAATGCAATTCCCCATGTAGTCATGTACACATACACTGATATTCATTCCCTGAATCCTAAAGTCATTTAAAAGGATAATTAGTGTGTAGTGCCTGAATTGGTTCCTCAGAGGGTTAGTGTCCACCCTGTTTGTCACTGTTTCTTGCCTAATCCTGCCTAATGAGGGTTTATGTTAACATGGCTAAGCACTTGCAGATATGCACTACCAAGCTAGCTAAGCTTAGAGAAGACATGCTGTTCAAATGTCACTGCCTTTGGCTATCATGCTATAAGATACTGATTATTGCTTATTATGTTTTTTATTCAAAAAGCTGCCACTTGTACTTGTTTGTAGGTCCTTGTTGTTCTTACACAGCTAACAAGTAATGTCTGCGCTTTTCCTAGAGTTACACTTTTTAATTTCCTTATTCTTGCTTTTGTTAAGAACTCTCTCAGTGGGATGAAATACTTTTGATTTATTGCTTTAAAGCATTTAGAGCAACTTAAGTGGAACTACACTGAAAATCACACTAATGGCAAATGTGTGTATATTACACATCTGTTGGGGATCTGAGCTGTGTTTGGGTTTTTCTTTTTGGTTTGCTTTCTTTTTAACCAGCTTGCTGTCACCTCATGAGAGTATTTCAATATAGAATATTAGTTCTGGTTTTGCAGGTCTGGGTTAGCGGTTTTCATTTCAAAGAAAAAATTACTTCTTTTTTACAGTTTTTTCCTGTTTTAGAGGCTACCAGACCCTGTAGAGCATTAAACATCACAGTCAGATCTTTTCTCTCTGGCTAGTTGTGATTATCCTTTGCAAGTAGGAAGGCATCCTACTAGAGTCTGAAACGAGAGGTCAGTCTTCAGATCTGAGATTTGCTTCGAGTCTTTTTTTTCATTTGATAAAGGTGAAGATTCATTCCTGTTATAATTGCCTACATTAGTTGCTTCTACCCTGCTGCTAGAAAGCAGTCTCAGGGGTGCACCCGAGCAGCTGACTCGCATGTACTCTCCCTTGCACACCATTGCCTGTCAGGTTGCCTAGGGCCAGCCTGCAGGCAGCCCATGAGCAGCCTGTTTGGGCATGTCTGGAGCAGCGCTCGGCTACCAGGCACACTGAGGATGGAAGGTCCTGACCACGGACTCCCCTCAAAAAGCAGCACAGTTATACCAGGGAGGTCCTTGTCGCCAGTTCAACACCGGCAGGTGTCCTGGCGTGGCTGCTGGGTAACCCTTGCCTTCCAAAGGGAGAATCCTCCTGCACGCTGAATTGCCCGCCCAGGAACCTTGCTCGTGCAAGGGGCATCCACCTGGAGTGCCATCACAAAGCAAATGAGGGCAATGAGGCAACAGAACCAGAACCCCCAGACTTTTCCCTGCCTGGGACTGGGACTGGCTTCCTCTTGCTCAGTTTCTCCTGTTCCTTGCCTTAACATCCTGAACAGTTCTATTTACTGTCAGTAAAGCAGATATCATTGTGATTCACCGAATTTGCAGCACATGGTTTGTACATATGTGCTTAAGTCAAGCCCATAATCCCAAAATAAATTAGTCTGAGTGCTTACATTTTCAACCAGCTGAGTCTTTGGGTGCAGCACTGCTTTATACTGTAATATAGATAAAATATATCTGTACGTCAGATTTTAATAGGGAACTTTGTGAAACTCTACAGTTTCTCGCATCTCTGCAGAGTAGCATTGTTCTGGCTGAGGTAAACAGTTGCACATGCCAACATTTTGCCTGGTTTCATCATGTCTGTCACTTAAAAATTGGTGTGGCATCAGTATCCAACTAAATTCAGTCAAGTCATGCTGCAAATCTTTCTGGATCCTCTTGTTCCTTCCAAAAATATGTTAAAAACAAAGTGAAAAATGAAATATGAAAGAGAGTTCACTGATGTATTTTCTATTCTAAAACATACTAGTTATAAAAGACTTAACTAAAAAGTGGGAACTATAATTATAACTTAACAGATAATGACAATTTCCATTCTCTATTACAATATTTTTCCTTGGCCACACTACATTCATTTAACTTGATGTTTTGAGACCTGCTTGTAAAGAATTCCAGACAAAACTCCTTAAGTCTTTTTTGTGGGTTGGTTTTTTGTTTGTTTATTTGTTTTGTTATTATTTGGTTTTGGGTTGGTTTGTTTGTTTTCCTAGAGGAAGAAATATTCTTAGACAATTAGTTTAAACAGAAAGTCATGTTAGAATGATCCTACAGAATAAGTAATAACTATCTCATACTAAAGCTGACATCCCTATAATTGTTACAGTAAAGAATTTCACCTTTGTAACTTTTAACAAGACAATAATAATGATCCTGGTGCCAGTAGAACTTTCATGTTGTGTCTGATAGAATGGTGACCATGGCAGCATCTTGTTTCTGATAATGGCTTGGGGAAGCTCAGAAAAAGAAATGAGCCAGCTCTGAGATAACTTCTATCTATGGTACTACTCATCCTCTGGAAACCAGTGGTTTGCTGAGGTAGACCTGTTAGTGCAACATGTTTACAAGTCCTTCAGTCTGCTTATTTGGAATAAATATGTCGTTTCTGAATATGTTAATACTTTTGGCTTCCTTGGGATTAGTATTGTGGCAAAAAAAAAATATTTGCAGTCAGAATAAGAGTGCTGCCAGAAAATTTCACCCAAAATATTTCAGTGCAAGCTATAGTATTTTATAGTATTTAATACCTATTTATTAGCTATAGTATTTTATAGTATCTTGTAGTATTTAATATTTTAAGATGCTAGCATTGTATGTGAAAAATAGAGTTGCTTGCCTACCAGATACGTGTGTGGGGGAGGAGGATTCAGCACGTTGACACACTTCTGGTACTTTTAGCTTCCATCTCTTCAAACGGAAAGATTATTTTTAAGGAGTGAGACTATTCTTCTTTTGGCTACTGTCTGGAAATAGATGCCTTCAGCAATGATTTCTACAGCTGTTTCTTTAATCATGCATCTCAATGTAAGAGAAGAAATAACTGGCTATACTTAAGGATGGAAATCTATTGAGAAAACTTCCCAAGAATATACCTCTACATGCTTTACATGTTATCCACTTAACATTTGGTTTTTTTTTTTCAGAATATAACTACCATGTGCCCAGTTCCTAGAGTGTTACACCTACTAGATGGAATATAGCTTCCTCAGCTGCCAGAGCACATCCCTGCTAGACAAAAGTAAGAGTCCCATTGAGCTTGCTTGGGCTAGAAGCCACAAAAGCTATTTTCTGCTGTATCAGTCCTTCAGTGACTTGTAATTACTGAAAGCTGAATCCAGTCCATTTTTAATTTATTTAAATCACTTAATTTCATTATATCATAGACAAATTACAGGAACTGTTACTGTTTTGGCCACACAAAACTGTCTGTGGCCAAGATGTACAATGCTTCTCCAATTTGTCTCCAAGGGAATTTAATTAATTGTGAAGTGGGCAATATGGCAAACACTGGAATTTGTATTAATCATTAGCTCAGTAAAAAGTTCAAATCCTGCTCCACTCATCCTGACCAGAAAGGACCAGAAGGCTGCTGCAGAACAAAGGTACAAGCTCTTTTGCAGCTGCTCCTTCTGCATTAGTGAAATTCACTGTTCTGATTTCTAGTACATAAGGTCATTTATCAGTAAAATGTGCACCAGGATTGATCCACTGGTCCAGTTACCCTTCCAAGCACCCCAAATATAAAAGCAGTTGATTTTTCCTGTCCCACAGTGTGCCCACCAAATCAATTTATTCCTTCATCTTGCCACACAAAGAAGTCCCATTGGGACTTCAGAGGATAAGGAGCAGAAAAAAAAAGAGAAAGGGCAAAAGAGGGATGTACTATAATCACTAGAGGTAACCTTGGACTGTTAGAGATTATTTTAAAGCCATGATTTTTGAGTGAAAATCTATCTTTACAATGAACACTTCACACAGTAATTGACAAATTTAGCAGCAATTTCACACAGTTCTAGTCATCAGTCATTTGAAATGTACAACTACAGTATTCTACTGCTAATGAGTTTTAAGTGCATAATAAGTCAATTTGATTGACAGGCCTTGACCAAACATAAAGTCAATTTTTACAGTTGAAATAAATGTTTCTACCATTGTTTACATTCATTAATATCAACTGTAGAAAAAGAATCATGTTTTAGCACCATGATAGTCATAAAACAAATATGCTATCACTTTGAGGCACATGCTCTTAAAATAAGCTTTTAAATGGTTCTCTTTAGTAAGTGGACATATGAATTTAAACCTGTCAAGACAAACAGGTTTATGCAACCAACTAAAAACTCAGGCATCTACCTACCAGGTTTGCATGTGCTGCTTACATAGATTGTGTTCACAAATGAGTTTAGTAATTTATCTAAGAGTACAGATGAAGATTGAAGGCTGGATTTAGGTCTCCTTAAAACCTCGCCCTGAATGTGATATATTTAATAAAGCTGAATTTCCTGGGGAAGATAAAGTATGGCAACTATATCATGCATTCCAGTTACTTCCATAGTAGAATTCTCAGTAGCATGCAGTAAGGACTGAAAACCAGATTGCTTTAGCTAATAATTTGATCTTACATCTGACATTTTAAGCAAATAATGCTACTCCAGTGCCAGATAGAGAATAGTTAGTGAGAGCAAAACAGAGAAAGCTAGAGGAAAAGAAAATCCAGCAGTGTAATCAACTTTAATGTGATTAAATAATTTCTCAAAGCCCAAGTCTGGATCTCTTCTTTACTAGTTTTCACCAAAAAAAAAAACCAAAACAAAATATAAAACAAACAAACAAACAAAAATCCCAACCAAACAACCAAACAACTCCAAAAAACCCTGCAAAAAAACCCACCCAAAAACCCATCCAAAAAACCCCAGGAAACTCATTTTCAAGATATGTCAAGCACATAATAAAAGAAAGATTAAATTATGATGTCTGACCAAGAAAGTTGATGATATTCTAAAGATCTATAAGTACATGGAAACTCTTGCTTTAGTTATCTTTTTTGGAGGTAATTGGAAAATTTACAATAAAACACATTTTGGTGGGACACTAAGGCACTTTAGCCCCAACACTGTTTCCAATTTTCCTTTAAGGAATACACAAACAGCTTACTTTGGTTCAACTTCACTAGAGCTGAATTAAAATATTGTTTAACACCAGTATTTTATTTTGAATCTTTCTCCTTGAGGACTGTATACTTGATCCAGTAAACAGATTTCAGACAGGAAGATTCACAAAACTCTGACCTCACATAATGGACATAGACACAGGAATAATACAAAGATTAATTTCAGGGTAATGCAGAAATAATTTTCACTCAGCCAAAATTGTGTGAATACTTAGGAGTTATTATTTGGGTGCTGTTTGCCAAATATTCTTCCAGGTTCTAAGTTTTCATGGTAAGACATTCTCTTCAACAATTTGCCACTTGTGATGGGCCATCCTTTTCCATATCAAATTATTTTATGTGGTTCATCACAGAGTTTTTACAGATTAAAAATCATGTGAAAAGGATAGAGCTAAGAGGGCACAAAAGTATTGCAAAGCAGGAGAAGACATTTTGTGTTTTAAGTCAAAGTATCATGTGCTAAAATACAGTGGAGAAGGGTCCTGAATCATTGGTGTAGAAGATCAGAATATTTTCTTCACAGTACTTTTAAGAGAAATCCATAGTAAGGGAAAACAATTGTTTCAGCATCTTGTGTTTGTGATCACAGATTCTATGTTCAGACTGAGGTTTTCCAAAGCAGAAAGTGTGTCATATTCCTCCCTCTTACCAGGAGGAGGTTTGGCAGTCCAATAAGCATCCTCAAAATCATCATTATAAGTTGATGGGTGCTGTGTCCATAAAAAGCACACAGAAATTCAGGACAGAAATGTATGTGCCTACATTTGCATGGTTCCTAAGTAAAAGAAACAAACAAATATAAAGTATTTCTAATTTTCAAGTATGTTAACTGGAAGCAATAATGCCAGCTTTTAAGTGGGAAAATCTAATAAAATATACACTCAGGATGTATTATAGATACTCAGTGTGTATTTTAAAATGCATGTGTTAGGTATTAAATTACATACTTCAGCATACACAAGGAAGTATACAAATTTTAGGTTTTATTGAGAATATATAGGTTTCTACTGGTATTGTACTGCGACATTTTGCACTGAAAGACCTCATTGTCAGAGAAAACATGAGTGTAATCTTTCTGCACCTCATCAACATTGTCTTTTAGTCATTCTCCAGAGTAAAAATTGATTGGGCAAGAGGTCAATTCACTTTCAGTTTCCATTCAATGCTGGGGCACTTAGCTAACTGTGACCAATTAAATTATATTTTCTGTGAGAATTTTTTTTTACAGGAACCCTTTCCAGCTACTGATTTCATGTTAAGTTCTGAAAATCCATCAGATAGCAGAATTCTGTTAATTTTAATGTGAAAGCCCAAAGACTTCGTGTCACAGAATAAATAATATAAAATAAAAACAGACTGTTTTTTCTGTTATTTCTTACTATGATATTCCCACCTCCTGACTACATAAAATAAATCTAGAAATCTAAGAAGAAATCACAATCTAAACCACTTAATCTCAGTTGATCATGTTGAAATCAGTGTGGGATGGAATCACAGGTCTTGAAATAAGTCTTGCAGTGAAATACTTACAGATCAGAATCTGTTTAAGTAGACCAGACTAAAGAACACAACTAATCCTTGTCTGCAAGCATCTGTACAAGGAGAAGATATCTGATATCAGAAGTTCTTTGGTTAAACAGTGTCCTCCTAAGAATAAAATGTAAGGGTAAAAAAAACTAAACCAAAAAATCCAAACCAGAACCAAACCAAAAAAGGAAATAGGCAAGTTTATAAAAATGTGAGCAACTGCAACAAGAACAACTTGCCAGGATGTGAAGATGTTTCTCCACCTCCTAAAGAGGAGGGGCTATAATCCCCAGCAAGTCATGTCTCCTGGCAGAGCCTGGGCAGATGCGGCACAGATCCAAACCTCAGCCTCAGCAATCCCTATTCACCTTCCAGCCATCAGTGATGTTGACTGGCTGTCTCTGTGCCTGACTGGAAAGTTGCCTGGGAGAGGCACCCAGAAATTGCCCCATCAGAGAAGAAGGTGTGTATGTGCAGCCATGGTGTGGCAGAGGCCAGAGAGCAGCAGCTGCCCTGTGCCACCACACAAGTGTGCAGGGACTTTGCTGGGTCCCACTCCATGACAGCATATGCCCTCCTCCTAAAGAAGGGCAATGCCTGTACCATCACCTCCCTTTCCATATATTCTTTAGAGGCTGAAGTGTTTGAGACCCAGTCAGTATCCTCAATCTGAAAAGATAAGGAGGCACAGCTCTCCTCTCCCAGGAGACTGCATTAACCACAAGCCACACAGCTGGGAAAGGAGGGGGCTGCTCCTGTTGAAACCCTATGTCAGCAGAGCAAAGAATGCAATATATCCAAGGAAGATGTAAGAGGGAGTGCAAGAGGGAACATGACTCTGTGGCCTAGTGCCTACAGCACTCATCTGGGAGTGGGCAGACCTAGATTCCACTTCTCGCTTCAAGAACAGCTTCTGTATTTTTATATTAAAGAGTTATTGGTTTTGGATACCCTGAGGCTGAGCTGATGAGGTTATTGAACCCAAATCTCACACATTCCAGGTGAGCACCAATGAGCAAAACAACAAAGTGTTATAGAAGTGATAACTGCCATCTCAGATAGACTTTAAAAAAAAGAAAAAAAAAGGTGTGTGACTCTGAAGGAGCAGATTTAGGCACTGACTGTTGTGAGGGAGCCCATCTTCAAAGCCTGTGGCTGCCACCTCAGGTCCTGAGATTAGGAGGCACAGCCAGCTTTCCTCCAAAGAGCTGTACACACTACCTCTTTCCCTCCCTCAGACAGGGTGGTTGCAACCCAGATTCTTACTGGAAAATGCTGCCCCAGAATTGTACCTTGGGGACTGTCTGAAAAAGTATCAGCTGACCTGGTTGAACTCATGCCAGGGCAAACTCAAAGGTAAACACTGCAGATGATAGCATGCCAGTGCTTAACCCCATGCCCTGGTCTGATTTAGTTTGTCAGAGGAACTTTACTGACAAAACAGTAGCTAGGGGTAGCAGCGGACCCAGAAAACCTAATCTGAATTCCCTGTTATCATTCAGGTGTGAGATACGTGCCTTTAAAACTACTTTTACCAGATGCACTGGCAGGCCACTGGTTAATCATACTGAGTTAGTTTTATTTCCAGTGGTTTTCATGCTCAATAAAATTTTCTTTTACACAAGAATGCTCTCTTTTTTTGGTTATTCCCATTCAAAATCATAAAACCAGCTATTTTTATAAAAGTAGTGAAAACACTCCAAGTGTATGCACAGTCACCCACAATTCTCAGGTGGCAAAACTCAGTCAGGTTTCCACCCCACAAAAATGGCTTTTGCAAGTGTTTCCTGATAATGGAGTCCTTGTGAGCTCTTACTGAACCTTTTTCTTATGATATAGAGTTGTTTTTCTAAGGGCTCTGTTATTATTCAGAAAAGAAAAGATGGAATCATATATTCAAGTTTACTTTAAAAATATGAGCAAATATTATGATAAATAAAGAAGGAATATTAAAGTTAAAATTATTCACAGCACTGAGGGGGCAATTTTCCTGTTAGCACTGAACATGTATTGGGAGTTTCATGTTGGCAGCCCACTGAGGGAAACTTAGCCAGCAATTACTTTATTTCCGTCTGGAAAGGGGAGGATTATGAGGCAGCAGTTAACTGGCAAAATATCTGTGAAAATCAAGGCTGGAACAGCTGACGTGAAATTAATAATTCTCAGCAATGCCTGAGAAAGCCAGCACATAGAGTATACAGCACTTATGAACAAATTTCATCTGGAAACAAAATCTTCTCATTCACTCTTAAAATGGCCTGAAATATCTTTCAGTCTGTTTCTTTGGTGTTTTAGAATTTGCTTTCAAGTTAATTAACTAACTACCATGAAAAAGCTAGCTAGGTGTTTGACTGGTGTCTCCTAGAACCTGCTGAACAGATGTACTGGAACAAGAAAAAAAAAAGTAGACACACACCAAGTCAAACAATTTTAGACATAACAGAAAGCACCAAAAATGGTTTCCAAGGAAAAAAGAAAAAAAAATCCACTTATTTTTATACATTGTGACACAAAGTACAGTGACACAGTGACATGCTTACATACCAGTTTTAGCTTGTAGGACTCCATTCTACTTCACTCTGATTATAAATAATTTTCTCCCATTTTTGACGTTTCTTCGCATAATTCTAAAGCAATTTACTTCTCCAAGCAGGTATTCAGTTTTAACTGTGTGATGTCTACAGATCATTCTGTGCAAAAACATTACCCTGAAGAATTCCAGGAACTTAAAGGAACTTTTTGTGAATTATTTCTTTTTAAAAAGGCAATAGAAATGATAACTATTAAAATTAGATTAAGCTTTTATTTTTTCAGTACCTGTATTACTGCTCTATTACTTATAAGAAGTATTCAACATTTTTTTATCTCTTTACAGAATTTTCAGCCCTAAATTTACAAAGCACCATCGTTACAAAATTTATTTATTCCAGGTATTTAAAAATGAGCTCTTCTTCTGTTCTTCTAGAATCACCTTTGTATTTTAAGATCTTATTCACTACTCATTATAATAAATATGTTTCATGTAATAAAATCTATAGTGGGTTATAGCAAGTCTGATTGCAGACTCCAAATGGCTTAAGGAGAAACACTTAGGGGTAAAAAAAGTGGAAGAGATAAAACAGAAGAAGCAATGTTTTTCTCACTCACTCTTCTAATGTTTTTTTGATTTTTTTGAGGGTATTTCTTTTATTTCTTTTTGTTGGTTGCTTGGTTAGTTTTCTTTGTTGTTTATTTTTTCCCTGGATTTGTTCTTTTTGAACCTATTATTGCTTTCTAGCATTCCTGGCATCCCATAGCAATAAGCTGCTTGAGAGGAGAATAGCTGGCATGATCCTTGTCAACAGCTATTTATTATCAGCCTCAATAGATAAATGGGGGATAATAGAATAGATAAATAGATAAATAGAAAAAGAATGGGGGAGGAAGATCCTATGGGCTGAGTCAGCACATGGAAATCAAAGAATGAGGAAGGACTAGCTGGAAACAGTTATGACTCTCCTGGTAGCACTTTCACTGAGTAAAAGGGCTCAGTGGTGTTGACGGGACCCAATGTGCTTCCCCAGCTGCAGTCTGGACAGTTTTCCTGACAGCCCAGCAGGGTTTTCTATACTCAGTCAGGAACATTTTCTAGGGAAACCCATCACACTTGATTCCCTCTAGCATTTGAGGGGATCATTGAATCCTTGCTTGAGCTGGATAACCAGCACTATTCTTTGTCTCTGCTTCCTTCTGATCAATCGTTTTTATAGTCTCATAAATCTCTTACAGGTCCACTGTTGCCCTCCATAATAGTCCAACAGTAAATATCCTTTGCTTCATGCACATCTTGCTCCCTGCTTGCCAGGAATCAAGGGAATCCTCTCTCCCCATTAAGAGAGACTAGAAAGCAGCATAGCTCATGGATATCCTGCCTGCTCTTGAAGCTAATGACACCAGAACATTAAAGGAAGGAATTAAAGGAAGCCCTGACAAGAACACATCTATAGCATAGGAAATGGAGTTCCTGCCTGTCTAATTGCTTTACAAATGCTCATGATCCCTTCACAGTGAGATGGGAAGCTAAATGAGGGAAGTAGATAATTTCCATGAGTAATAGTAGACATCATTGTGGCGGAGATTGATCTGCAAAATTTTTACATTGATGCTAGGCAAACTTTCACCATTATAGGCCATGTCCAAACTGATGACATAGCATAATTTGGGGCTGTTAGCAAAAGTAAAAATGTAAGGATGATCATGATATGAAGCAGCTTCTAAAATCTGACAGACTGACTACTATGATGCTTCACACCCATATAAGACTACAAAATAGATAAGGACTATGTTTCAATGCAGAACCCACTGAACATCTGAAAAAAATTATCCCATAGCTAGTGAAGAATGCCAGAATTGATTTTGCACACTCAACGTAGATAAACTGTTAAACACATCTCAAGTCTTGAAGTGAAAATGAGTTCAAGGATGCAAAATCATAGATGATAGATTCTCTCTGGCAACTGAGGTGTGGGAGGCACCTCTGATTCAGAAAGTTTTTGCCCATCTGATTACAGGGTCATATACAGGATAGCAAGACAAGGATGTCCAGTTCCTTTCCACCACTCCACCATTTGCATAAAGAATTCTGTAATATCTGTACCTGTGGTGCTGCCAGTCTCGTGATCTTACACTCTTAAAAGACCATTCACCTACTGCCAACAAAAAGCCTTCTCACCTGGGTAAAGGAAGCCCCTGTTCTGACATCCAGAAGTATCTTCTAGTCTCATTCGGGTATTTAAATCTAAGATATATCAGCAGACAATTCACTGGGAATTTCTAGCCTGGATTCAAACACCAAGGACTTGTTATAAATCTGGAGGTCATTGTCATTTTAGTGCCAATAAGAACTATCCAGCCAACTTCTGAGATCTAATAGCTTAAAGACAAATTTTCAGTTAAGAGTTGAAGAATTATGTCCACAGAGATTCAGAGAAATAACAAAAGAGAAAGAAAAAAGTCTCTAGCTCTTATTCTCATTTTAAAAAGAGTTTTACACACACAGTTTGACCTTTCATGTGAACACCTGAACAATCTACCTTGTCTCTGCTTTAGAGCAGGAGGTTGGACTTGATGGCCTTCAGAGGTCTCTTCCAACTTAATTCCTCAATTCTGTGATTCTGCTTTCACAAAGTTCTCAGAAATCTGTACTCCAAACATCCTGCAACCTGCTCCTTCACTGGGGCACCAGATTCTACAAAGCATTCTTTCTTCACCAATCACTCATTTTGGTCCTTTATGTTTGTCAGACAACTCCATTCCTAGAGCATCACAGACATTCTAAAGCAAATTTTCACTACTGCCAGGTTGTCCATATTTCTCCATCTGCAAGGAGGCAATTAATTCAATAAGCAATAGACAATTAAGCCAAATCCATGACCAAAAGGAGAAATAACATCCAGGAGCCATGAGTTTCAAACTGAGAAAAAATTTCCTATAGATGTTTTTTAGAGAAGAGGTTAAAGAAACCTGCATTTTTGGACATCTCTGTCTCACCCCATTACTTGGAGATATATCCCATTTGTGGTTTATCTGAAGGAAGCTGGTAAGAAAATAAGGGTCATCTATGAGCACCACATCATTCCAGAGAGAGAACATGAAACATTTGGTTTCCTGAAAAATTCTATTTACCATGACAGCTGGAGGGTCTTTGCACCTGTGTGTGAAATCAGGAAATCAGGGGAGGAAAAAAGAAGAAAAGAAAATTTGAAATAATAAAAATGTACTTTCAAGGCACAGAAATCTCTATCTTGCAAAAATTTAATGAAGGCTTATAGTTGTAACAAACTTATTAAAGGAGAGTAATAAGATGAAGTTCTGTAACCACAAGAATGTTGTATCATGCTGCCTGTATGAAGCTCTTGTCTCTCAACATCCTTTTACTGAACAAGCAGAGATTCTGACAGGGATAGTCACACATACACATCCTCTTGTGCTGGCAGATGGTTTGATTTTATGAACTACCTACACACAAAATATCTCACAAATAACTTGCTTGTCTTGTATATGAGTCAAGCGAAATGACCAAATGGTAAGAGAGGTCTTTGCCTGCTATGCTTAAGTTCTCAGGAGAGGGAAGTGATTAGCTTAGTCCTGTAACAACCATTTGAGTGCAGCCTCTAATCCCTGCCAACACCAATAGTTCATGTTCTTTGTAAAAGGACATTCTGTAGTGACCCAAAGACCTGCAATGATGAAGAGTTTGTCTGACTTCCATGTCAGGCCATTGATTTTTGTTATGCCTTTCACCACCAGATTAAAGAGTTCATTTGTACCCATTCCTTGTTTCTCTTCATGAATGAAACATCATAATCAAGTCACCTCTCAACCTTCTCTTTCGTTAGCAAAAAAATTATTTTTGCAAGTCTTTTCTGAATCATCTCCAATTTTAACACTCTTCTAAAAATTGCCACTTTTTTGCAGCATGCAGGAGTTTAATAGGAGGTTTAAGCAATGTCAGATGCAAACAATTTCTTGTGCTACTTGCTCTTCACCTGTTTACATGGCCTATAACCACAGTAACCCTTTTTTCCCCAGCAATACATTGGAGTCCACATTGAGTGACATCTATACTACAAGTCCTTGCTGTAGGTCAGGATTGTTGCTTTCCAGGGCACAGTATCTATTTTTCTATGGAAGATCAATAGAAGCACAACAGTGAATGGAGATGCATTGGAACCCTTTCTGATGAGCATAACTCTGCTTTTTTCTTTCCCAATCACTGTATTATTTTGTTTACTAAATTACTTTAAAAAAAAAAAAAAACGTTGCATTTATCTTATAAAAAGTGCTGAAAAGCACTGATAATTTGGTCCTAGGAATTCTAAGCTCTGAGCTGCTCTCACTATAACCCAAAAGAGGGTACATTTGAGGGGTACATTTGAGGGGTACATTTCAAGTGCCACAAGGGTGTGGGAGCTCCAGAGATCCAAAAAATGCTCGTTCTTCCCCTTGCTAAGTTGTCTAGATCAAGGAAGGCTAGGTTTCAAGAAATCCAAAGTGAATGCCCCACCTATTTCTTTTTGGTGCAGAGAATGTAAGGCAGCTTTCACAGCCCAGTCCTCCTCATAGCCAGCTGTGCAGCAGCAGGTCTCAGAACAGCTGAGAAGTGAGATCATTGACTCACGCTGTGTGTGGTGCTGCTTGAAGGTGTTTGGTGGCCTTGAAGCTGTCAGTGAGGGTGAGGACTTGCACTGGGATGTGCTTCACAAAATACTGTCTGCTTATAGGAAATCTGTTGTACTGTAGATTGATTTGCTTTCCAGCAATTTTTTTTTTAATATTAAACATGAAATTTAGAGTTGGATTTAGGCATAAAGAGAGAGCTAAAGAATAAACTGCTATTTATGTTATATTTTTACTTCCTAAACAAAAGTAGTGGATTTATTATTGGTTTTGAAGAATTCTTGGCTATTTTTATCAATTAGTTACTCTTATCTCACGTAAGTTAATTACCTGTAAGTGCACTGTTGTGCCCATTAGAAGCTTCACATGAGCAATCCATGGGCAACAAATAATGACAATGGCAACAAGCTTTGCTGCTCAGCTATTCTCTAACTGGAGCAGGGAACTAAAAGACTATAAACATAAGAGACCTTCTATGGCACTGCTAAAGATTTTGATTTTATTTTGGAGTCAGTAATAAAAGCAGGTTTTCCATTTACTTTGATTTGGACTGATCACATGTGATTTCAGAAAAAGAGTCAGTAATGTGCGTGCAAAGGAAGTTGCCACTGTTCTGTTCCCTTTTACTGGATGCACAAGCAAAACAAACTGTTACAAAGAAGCCACTTCAATTTTATTAACAGTAAACAAAACCACAAACCATAGCAATGCTCCAAAATTTTCTGTCGGGTGTCAGGTAGACGACCCACTGCTGCTTATTGCCTGTTTCAGTGTAACAGGGAAAAAAAATGGAAGAAAGATAGAGTGGGTCAGATCGGATTTTTTACTTTGTCTTTTTTTCACACTTGCATAATCCAGTTGCTATATGTAACAGCATGCAATGGATCAGGATGTGATTAACAAGGCTCACAGTGTGTTCACATCAGGAAATATTTGTTAGCTTACTAAAAGGAACTGTATATTTCTATTTTTATTAAGTTTGTGATTATGTAGTATTAGGCATAGGAGATTGACTATTATTGCAGTTTCCAAATTCCAAACCCCACTATTTTTCTATTTTTTCCCCTGATAATGAGTAGCATTCTTGTGCCTAATACTTTGTATTTGCACAGTTTAACAAGCTCTCACAACTGTCTCTTTGTGCTATCATCTCTATTAAAAAGACACAAAATCTGAAGAACAATGCTTAAAGAATGAACTTTTAATCTTTAATGTCTGCAACTATATGTTTCAATCACTCTTTAACTCTTAAATATGTGATCTGCCTTTTTTCAAAGGCTCTAACTTGTCTGCATTGATTAGGAAGTCAGTGGGATATAAGAATACCAGAACTTTGGAAATTATGGCAGTTAGACAGTTAAGTGATAGATTTGGATATATAACTCGCAGAACTTGTTTTTACTTTTTTTTTGTTTTCCAAATCTCTTGCCTCAGGGAGAGATAAATGAGTGATTTAGGGGGCATGAATTACACTCTTCATGCCCCTTGCTTTGAGTATAACTTCACAAATACTTGCCTGTTTATCTTGACACTCATGTCCAAGTGCTGTGACATTTTTCTTTTATTTTTTTGCTGCATTTATTTGAATTGTTGTCATGGGTTTGGAGGGCCAATGGACAGTGTTTTTCTGCAGCTGAAGAATTTATCTTTCTACTTTAAAGGTAAAACGGCCTTTAAGTAAGAAACTGGCATTAAGCTGATTCTTACAGAATTCTTGTTGTCATGTTGTCCAACAAATGAGTAGATGTAAATTACAAGGAATAGGTTTGGTATTGTGGTCATTAATGAGAAATTATGGCATCAAAGCAAAACTTACTGGAATTTATCTAAAATCTTATTTAACCCTCTGTCAGATTAAGTTCAACAAACTATAATTAATTTTATAATTATATTTTTGTGGATGTGGCTTTAACCTGACTGGGAAAAATAATCCCCAGCAAAGTGCAAGTAAAGGTTTTCAAACTCTGCAACTCCAGGCAGTGATGGAACCCTTTTTCCCAGGGAAGTGACTGGAGGTTGGGACAGGGTCTGCTTCAGCACTCCCTCTGCTGCTCTGCTCCTGGCTGAGGCAGTGGGATGAGCTCTGCCCTGATGGACCTGGGAAAGCTACCAGCAGTCCTGGCTCTGGGCTCACAGGGAGCCCACTGGGAATCCTTACTCGTATTTCTAAAGGAATAAATGAGTATTTAGCAAACAGCATTGCTGTATGTTGTACTAAGGGATGAATGACCTAAAATATTCACAGATTTCTTCTTAAATAAGAACAGGGAAGCAGGGATAGGAAATATTGCTTCTTCTTGAAATGGTTAGTCTTTCCATAGGCTGAGAACAGAATATGCAAATGGCCAACCTTTTGTACTCTTCCAGCATAGGGAGACCTCTAAGCAGATCTCTAGGCTGTCCATGCAGAATTGCTGAGGGTGATTCTCTAAGTTAACAGATGGAAGGTATATTCCTAAAATGTCTGAATAAATTTGTCATAGGTGTATCATGCAGCTCAATATTTTGTACTTACAAGTGCAAAACCACAAAATATTTCAAAAATTAAATTGTTTTTTTGGCCTATGCAGACTGGATGTATTTGAATCTTGGCTCACTAATTCTCTGAAGAACATAATTTTGTACCCTGTGTGTAATAACAAAAAATCTCTTGATTTTTTAAAAGTTTTTGTCCTCAGTTTGCCTCTGCCTTTGGGTAAAATCAAGGAATCAAAAGATATTAAAAAAAAAAAAGAAATACTTTGCAGTTAATCTTTATTTTAAATATCTAAACTTTATAAGTTTACTCATGAGCAATAGAAAAGGTTCAGGATGATGGCTCAAATGTGTGTGTGCATATATACATACATTTTTTTAGCCAATTACATGGAAGTATATACACATTCATATATGCATATGTATGTATCTACATTTTATAGATACAGATACACATTTAATATTTATATTTTTAAAGATTCATATAATTTGGATTTCTTTTCTTCATTGCTATTTGCTGTGATGCTGAACCTGCCCAACTGCTATACGCTCTGCAATGGATAACACAGAGCACAACTCCGCTCTTACACATCAACACTGTTTTTTTCTTTTTTTTTTTTATTCCTCTTTTTTAATTCCACAAAGAATGCTGCCTTCAGTCAAAACCTTTAATCCTCGTGTCCTATAGCATTTATGGCAAGAAGTGAGGTCTATTTAGAGAGGCATTTCAATTCTCCCTCAGGCCAAAAGAAAAACACGTTATTTCTAATGCCAGCACTGTGGCCTCATATGCTAGGAAACTAGTGACATTTTGACATAGTCAGGGGCAGTTCTGAATTACGTGGTGCTGCTGTTCATAACATAAACTGGAGCTTAAGCACTTAGAGTGCCTTCTCTATATCTGTAACCTTGTTTCTTTGCCAGACAAGTGACTGTCTGCAGGGAATGCAGCAACACTGATGTAGTATTGGAGCTAGGCTGCACAGTGTTTTCTGGGTTACCCCATTGCTGTGCACCAGCCCTGGCCAGCTTCTTCATCTGAGCAACTCAAATGCAGCTGCTGTGCTGGGAGTGCATCACGGGCTAGCTCGAGGGCTCAGCCACCGCCGTAAGGCATTCCACCCAAAAGTGGTCACTGGGTGCTGCACTGTCATGGGCACCTTGCAACCAAAAAAATGCCTGGCCTGGCCTGGCCACAGGCTCAGGGGGAAAGACTGTGAGGAAACACTGAATGTTCTGGTTGTCAGACCCTCATTTCTAAGCTCTTCTAGAGATTTTGTCTTACAGCAAATAAGAAGATTTATACAGGTATTTATGGTTTTTTCCTTCCCCTAGATACTAATTTTGATAATTTCAGATATTTTAAAAGTGTTTCTGAAATACAACTATTTCATATGATATTTTGATGAGATTAGCTTAAATTACTGCATTTCAAATGTACCAAAGTATCTCCAAATATTTGCTGCTGTTTTAGTCAAAATGTATAATTGACTGAAAGAAATTCCTTGATATTACTGCCCTCTTCTTGACTTAGTGTCTCAGTGGAAGATGTTATTTGACTTTTGATATGCGATGAAATTTTTTGCTCTTTTTTACATGCAATGTCTTATTATCAAAAAACCTGGACATAATCATTTGATAGTTGTTTGTTTTTTTCTCTACATGAATGGGGAGAGAGATCTTACACCAAGTTTTCCTCCCCATACATTAAAAAATGAATATTTTTTTAAAGTTTAATCATTTTAATTTTTAATATAACAGTACCATTATTCAGCTCTGAATTTTATGAAAATGCCTGTGTTAAGTATTGTAATATTTATTCTTTTTTTGGATAATTTTAAATATGTTCTTCAAATCTCGCTTTCTGGGTTTGTCGGCTCTAGCACGTGAAATGCTTAATAAAAAAGGAAAATAAAAGCCATTTTATGCTTTAACAAAATTTTGACAACTTTTAGAGATGTGTAAAGATGTAGAGTGGCAAAAGCAGAGAATTTCGTTGAGGTGGTTTCCAGTCACTGAACTTTTCTTTAAAAAGTGCATCTGTATTCTGAAAGAGGCGCCTGAACTGGCTGGTAAATGTCATAATTGTAAAATCTCTTCATACAACAACCAATTACAAGTTCTTTAATTACTCGTTTGTGCTCCAGAAAGGGTGGATTTATGCTTCCTTAAAACCATAATTATCTTGTCTTCATTCCTGACAGTAAGTACATTGCGTAATATGAACTCATACTGTGGGAATATGAACATGCAACTTTCTGGCTTATGACTTATGTAGTAAATGAAATATGTTTTCCTCATTAAAATAACAAGAACTTTAATCACATGCATTACTATCTAGGCTGCTTAGACTAGAAAAGGAATTATGCTAGCTTGGATTTGTATTGCAAAGAAGACTCATAGATGACCCTATGGTTGAAAAACACTTTGTTGGATAGGCTTGACTACTTTATGCCTGTTTGCTAAACCACAGTCAGAGATTTTTTTTTTTTTCTCTTTCTAGGGCATAATTATAAGGTTTATCCAGTGGCAGTACAAAACAAATAATAAGGCGTTTCTTGATTTCATATGGAAGCAAGCATAAAGTGATTATTCTCATAAATTTATAGTTAAAGTGAATGTTTCCCCACAAGGAATCATTATCAAGATAAATACCTCAATTTTGTTGGTTATTTACTCATCAGAATCAGAGTTTTTACCAGTATCTGCTGTCATTAGTAGACATGGCATTTCCAGAGAGGTTTGCAGGGGAAATCATAAGCAGCTACCATGAAGTTCTATATTCTAACGAGGGATGAAGTACATAGTTGAGATTATTATGAAAATTCTAGCTTTAATAAAGGTAACATTAGTATTTAGAAAACTGACTTATAAAGAGGGGGAAATGACAGTAGGTTGTTTCTTTTTTACTTGCTGTAAAATACTATTTCAGGATAATGATGACAGGATAATTCTTGACAGTACTTGAGTGTGTTTATATCTTAATTCCCTTACTTTTGTATCCAGCCAAGGAATTTAAGCATAAGTTTATTAAAGAACATAAAATTCAGAATTATTATCATTTCAGAGGACTCAAAACAAACCCATCCTCTCTCTTCTTTAAATTCTTACTTTAAAAAAAATCATTTAAATAAAAGTCAGAAGAAATTATGCTTTAAAATGCAAAGAGAGGAACTCTTCACTGCTATTGTTTTTTTCATCACGTCTCACTTTTGAACAAAGGCCCTTGAGAAGGAGAGGGTAGGGAGTGGAGGGTTATGGATGTCTGTGGCCTGTGAACTAAGGAAGAGGCTGGAGGGACTAGAAGAAGCATTGGTGTCAAGACAGAAAGGAAAACTAACTGGGAAAGACTGAGAAATATACAATGAAGCTCTGTTGCTTTTAAGTCAATGAAGTAATCTAACAGCTTTCAACAGTTACAGATCTTGCATAAAATAGCTCAGCCCATCCGGCCTCCTCATAGCCCTAAACTTCAACCTTCCTGGCAGGGAAAGCTGTCTCAGCTGCAGGATCTCTTCTGCTGGAAGAGCTTGCAAAACAGTTGCACAATTGTAAAACAAGGAATCAGCCAAGATGTTGCTTATGACTGGAGACAAGTTACTAAATAGTAACATTTTCTTTTGTATATATTGGGTTTAGCAGTGAGAATGCCGCAGCTTAGGTGTCACCAAAGTTGGGAAGCTTAACAAACCAGCTTGGTAGTTAAGCAAAGAGGCAACTGAAGGAGATGAGTGCATGCAAACAGCTGAGTGATAAGGACTACAATGAAAGAAGCTCAATACAGTATCTACCAGACTTCAGTGAGGTCGCTGTAGAAGAGAATTTGTGACACTGAGCCATGCAGGGACAGGCAGGTTATCAGATAGAGAGCAATTGTTCAGGTAATTGTGGTAGCATTTGGCCAAAGCTCGTGAATGTTCTGTTAAATACGTGTTTGCCTTGGTGGATGAGCCTGGTCTTTTTAAAAGCTCTTATGAATGTCTGTGATCCTTGTTCTCTTGGCAGATTAATTAATTACAGTGACACTGATGATTATGGCTTTCTCTGTCTCCAGTACTGTATTCCAGCCAAGGGTTATCCCATGCTCTCATAATTCCTGTGCAAGCCTAGGAGGAAAGAACTATGAAATAGTGAGCAGGACTTTGGGTTCCCACCTAGTGAAGAAATTAGCAAATTTCTATTGAAGCCACTGTTGGTATAATTGCAACGGTTTTGATAATGGTCAAGACAGCTTGGGAATGAGAAAATAGTTAAGAGGAAGATGCATTTTGATGATATTAACACAGAAATTTATGTCAATGCTAATAAAGGGCTCTGACCGCCATCAGTCTGCTATATCACTCCTTAAACTGGGAGACTTGGCAATAGCTTGCCTGCTGGGAATTACTACAACATGTAGCAGAAGAATATTCTATGTTTCAAAGATTTTTTTAATAGATTCTCATGGAAACATGCTTTATACTACATTTTCATTCAAAGTTGTAATGACATCTAGTGAAAAAATATACAAAATATATTTTTAAATCTTGGAAATGTAGCATGTAGAATATTTAGTGCTGTAAATCATGCCAACAGAGTGTGTGTGAGTTTAACTTTCACCAAGTAGCCGTAAGTTTTCTATTGGTGACCACTCAGTTGAATGAACTGAAATTTACAAAAATGGCTCAAATTTGGTAACATACAAGCCAATTCCTCCACAGTCCTTTGGTGTTCATGGTGTGTTTGGGTATTTGAAAAGCAAAAACCTTTGGAAGAAGTACATGCCAGGTACAACAGTGCTCAAATTCAAAACATGAGTGCAAAGGCAAGATCAATTCAGCTACTTAAGTAAGAACTTGACATACAGTTAATATGACTTCAGAGGGAAAATGTAAATAGGATTAAGAGATGAAAAGCAGTAAGGAATGGAAATTGGAGGCCTGTGCTGGATACAGTAGGACTCAATAAGGAAAGATGTTTCCATGCGAACAGTAGGAAATGGTTAATCTGCTGCAAAGTTATGACACTTCCAAAACTCTATACTTTGCACTGCTATCTCATCATGTAATATATCCTCTGAGGTGTATCATATCAACACAAGTATTTCAATGTGCCAAAAAATGAGCTTGGTGTGGACTAATTCCCTCACCTACATCCCTGTGAAGCTTTAGAAAGAAGCACTTATGGAACTGGTATGTGAACTGCCCTGATGAAGTATTTAAGATAATTTTACAAAGCAGTTGGAAACATGCTCTGTCCTGAGGGCATCAGATCTCATGTGGCAGTGCTCACATAATTATACTAAGATGGATTGCCATATCACTCCCTGGGCCTCTGCCTGGAATAAATCCCACATCCAGCTAGAGAAAGAGAAATGCGACTTGCAGGACTGGCATGAATCTTATTACGTCCCAGTACTCTAAAGAGAGACCCAAGCCTTTTCAATCACTGATTTCTTTTAAGTGTCACTCAATTCTAGCCTCATCAGAAGATACTAGTGATACCCACATTAAAAAAAAAAAAAAATGTAGCTGAGAAATTACTTTTGAGTTGACCTGTCCCCTGAAACTACCTGTCCCACATCTCTGTATCCCTTACATTGACTGGTTAGACTTAAATTAATGACATCACATCTGTAATTCTGACTTTTTCTCAATGTGAGGTACTGGTGAGGCTGAGGTTGCTGTATTTACACCCTACTCCACAAATATATTATGACAAATTATCACCAGAGCTTTGGTGACAACAGCAAAAATGTGTTGCATAGTTCCTGAACAAGTATGGATTCAAAGCCAGATGCAGATATGAGATCCTTGCAAAAAGAGGTATCTCTGACAGTCTTAAGAGACAAAAAGCCTTTGCAGTTTACAGATGAAAAGCTGTACTAATTTAAACTGTAATTCTGTACAGCCACAGATTTCAAATTAAAAATCACCATCTCTCAAAATGCATTGAGAATAAGTGTACAGGACAACATTCAGGTTGTAACTTGAGTTTTACTCTTCAGCACATAGGAATTGTCAGAATCTGGGTCCTGGATGGTGTTCCAAGGAAAGAGGCCAAAGACTAAATAGGACTGAGAACAGATTCTTTCTTCCCTGTAAATAGACAGGGTGCAGGCTGCTGAAGCAGTTTAAGATTGCTGATGATAATCAGCAATGTCATGCTCAAAGAATGAAAGAGTCATTTAATTCTCCAGGTATGCCAAGAACCTTTGATAGTTCCACTGGAGCTGGATGTGTTGTGAAGAACAACTGCAACAAATGCAGGCACATTACTGGATGGATCTGTTCATTCAGCTGGGAAAAAATTTTATGACAAAGATCAAGACATTAATAAATCTGTATTTCTTTCCATACTTTAAATTGTGAAAAATTAGATTTTACATAATTTAAAACTTCCTCCTTTCTAAAACTCTTTGCTTCCTGTTATGACAGAAGTTATTTAGATAATCTCTAGTGGATTTACCTTCAGTTCTAATTCTCTAACAGTACCAAAATAGACTATTTGTGTTGTGCAGAATTTTTCCTGTTCCCTTACTATAATTTTAAAAGTCTTCTTCTAAAAGACTAAAGCTCAAAGAGGTCTTCTTGAAAATAGTAAAACTATCTATGGAACATATTTAAGATAAAAAGATCATATTAAATGTATTTCTACAGTGAAATCATGCTGTCAAGAAGAAAGAAAGAAGAATATTGTTTTCTAAAAATAGAAGCGTTACAAAAATATTATTTCTGTCCTCGTCTTACTTTCTCTCCTCAGCACAAAATATATCCCATTTACAACCAATATTCTAAGCCCATCTTTCAAACATAACTTTTACATCTAAATGGCCATCAAAATTGACTAGGAAAGGTCATATTTCTATGTTGGGCTTCAATTTGTTCCTATTTTAATACTGATGAAAGCGCTGTCAGTCCTGTCTGAACATGTTTGTTTGTTCCAGTAACCCTCTCCTAAGGAGGGTGGATCTGGCTCCTGTCTCTGTGGTACAGATCCTTTGGTGTTGCACTGTCTGATGGGGCCGACTTGGAGAGCCTGGCAAAGTCATCTCTCCACTGGGCAGAGCTGTTACATTTTTGCTGAACAGCGCAGCTCTAGGGAAGAATATTCATTCATGTCCTTTTTAGGCAGTACTAATTGGTCCATGAGGAGTGCAGAACTCACCTGTCTCTACTGCCTGTACTGCCTGCAGATCTTCAGGGCAGTCAGAGCATTGCATTGCATTGCACTGCACTGAATCATGCTGCACAGCTTTCCTGCTTCAGCAAGGGCTTCTTTCAAATAGTGGAATAGCACCTGAGGACTTGTGCTAGACTGGCAAATATCAGATGCAAAATCAAATTAGCTGATGACCTGCTGTCAGGGCACCTTCCTTTCATGTGTTGTGGATAAAACCAGGCTAACTGGTTAACTAATAAAACCACTGACAAAACCAGACTAACGTATTGCTCTTGCAAGTGTCCTATGAAGAAAAATTGCTAGTACAATTCCATATGTATTGCATAGCTGTAGTAGCCACAGAGCAAACATTGTGATCCAATTACAATTTAACTTGTTCCAACACTTACCAGTTCAGAAAGTGTCAAGATGTCTTAATAGATCTGAATCAATACATTCTTTTTTTTTTTTGGTTGATCAAATATAGTTCAAAATGCAATTTGACACAGGCCAGATTCTGGTCTACATATACATGACAGCCAAAGGTTCACTGGTAGTGAAAAATTTTACTTTCCTCCGTTTTCTTGTTTGACAGTTTCCTCAGAGATCTTTCATTCACCTTTCCATTTCACCGATGGGTTTCACATTTCTCAGGAAAAAAACCCAAACAGATCCACACTTTTTTTACACAATTTCCAAACTACAATATTAGCATTAATACACAGTATTAACCTCAGGGAGCTCTTATGCCTTTCCTTCCTTGAACCAGTTTAAACATGGTGAAAGCATTCCTGTTGTGGACGTTTTCTGTCATACTCATATGCTCTCAAACCTTTCTGGATATTTTGTCATAGGAGATTGCAGTATTCACTTTGAAAAGTAAAGAATTCAGAAGACACACAGAGAAAATATCAGCTGTGAAGTCACTAAGTTCGAACAGTAATAGGATGAAGCATATCAGAATAATCTTTTATCAAATTAAAAATAATAAGCAAAATGAAGTAAAATCAATAAAAATAAGAACTTACTTGGAAAGTGATTGTTAAGCGACTTTCAGTGTAAAAATTTTGTTTACAAATATTAAATATTTAATCAGGAAATATTATTCTCTGATATGAATGAATTTAATATGAATTAGTACAATATGAATTTTTTATCATTTCAATGTATTGAGCAAACTGAACCAACTTTGTTTTCGCATTAGCATTGTATCTGGCTGTGATAGAATATCTGCATCTCAAAGTTATGTCGATCACTCAGGCTCCAGAAGATTTTCTCCCCCCGAGGCAAAGCTTCTGGATGGGTCCCTGTCTGGCATGTTGGAAATGACATTCGGGGTGGGAAGAGAAAGAGTCTGAAGAGCAGAGAGCAGTGGGAACCCGGCAGCTCTGAACCACAGCCCAGAGCGTGCCTTACAGTACTGTGAAGTGCAGGAGGGATGTTTTCTATCCAACAAACTGAAACAAAAACATTTTGACTGTCTGCTATTTCAATGTTCTCTGTTTATTTAAAAAATAAACAAATGACATCATTTAATATTTCTTTAATGAAACTAGGCATGGTTCCTCACTCTGTACTTCTTGGTGTTTTAAGGTGAAGGTTGAAATTCATTAGCAGAAATTCTGAAATTTTGACTCTTGTTTGACTTCATTTGTGATCAAAAAAGAAAAAAAGGAACTTTATTTTTTCATGTCTATGTTAAAAATGGATCTCTTCCCTCATAACATTCTTTTGTTAAGTAATTCTTGAAGTAAAAACTTTCTCCGGAAAACTTCAAGACTGATTTAGATTAAATGTCTTCCTCTACAGCTGATTAACAAAATCCACTAGACATTGAACATATTTCTTAAGGACATGAACTTCAGCTGAAGTTACATACATAAATCTGAGGTGGGATACAGCTCAGTTCGCAGCATTTGTGGAATATTTTCAAAAATGCACTAGGTAAGAGATAAATGAAAAGCAAAGTCAATACAAAGGTACAATAATAACAGAAATTGAAAAAAAAAGTAGAATTTTTCTTCATACAGCATATTATTTCTTGCCATCCACACTCTAGAAAATTAGTTTCAAGAAATTCTTAAAATTCTATTTTCGCAAGCAACTGTTATTTCTCTTTTCTTTTCAAAAGCAGCTATTGTTTCTCTATTGTCTTATCCCTTTCTAATTAATGTTTTTCTTCCGTTCTCAAAGTAGGACCAAGTAGTAATGAAATAATAAAAGCTTTCCTTTTTGCATCATTAATGTTGTTATCTTTCTAAGCTGTGAGCTGTGTTTTGTTACAAAATAACAGAGTGAGATGTTTAGCAGCAATTAATTGTTGCACCCTTGCTTATTTTCAAAAGAACCTGTTATACTTTTAGTTCACATTAAGGTATTCTTTATAGCAGTGGTGTGACCTTTGTCAAGAAAAAAAAATGCTGAGTCCCATACAACTAGTAACTGATGAGAAAGTGGAATCTTTCGTTCTGCCAATTACAGACAGTAATTGCCATGTAATGAAGTTAATGTTTTGTAGAATTTACAACCTTATATTAATGGTGTTTCTTTGCCACCCTCCCTTATCCAACTTAATTTTTGCCCAGCTTTTTCACTACAAAAGACACAGGACAATGTGTGAAGGCTCATTAATTCTATTTAGTTTTGATTTTTCTTTTCCCTCCCTTCTTTTCTCCCCGCCTCCTGGAGGTGAAAAAAGAGCCATGCCATCAGGCCTTTAGGTAAACTCTGGTTCATGTAAGGGTGAAAGTTACAGCCTCCACACAGCAGCCTGCACCATATAAATGCTCCCCTTTCAATTTCAGCTCAGGCCGTTTAATGGCCATGCCGTTTTATTGCCTTCTTGATCACCAATTACACCACCAAGAACAATGAGCCCAACACTTAAATGAGTAGGCCTCAAATTTGCCTTCATTTGCCAACGTGTTCCATAGCAACACTTTCTTTGAAAGCGCAGATCGCCTAATTACGAGGATGAAGATGGATCAGAGTTTGAAAAAGGCTCTCAGCAGCAGAACAATATGCTAACCTAACTGTACTCCCTGTACTCCTACTGTATTATTGTGACCCCAAGCTGCCCTTCTAGCACTCTGCCTGACCTCCTGCCTCCGAGAGGAAGCCGTGCCTGCCCTCCCTATCTCCAGAGTGTCACTGCAGAATTTGGGAGGGTGCCGCTGAGGCTGGTGACAATGGAATCTAGGAAAAATAAATCATAAGGCAGAAACTAGACAAATTGAGGAACCACAGGATACCAAAAGCATTTCCACGTTATTTTGTTTTGCCACTAATGGCTGAAACGAATAAATCAGGATGTGTTAACTCCAGCCTGCTTCCCAGAGCAAATGCTAAATACTTTACTTTCTTTGTTAGGAACTAATAGCAGGGCTGAGGTATTGTGGATGCTCACTATTCTACCAGGAATTTGAAGGGACTGTTAATACACTAAAAGTAAACACAACTGCAATATATGATAAAGATAAAAAACTAAGTGGGAAAAAGTTATATACAAGTTCAAAGACTAGAGTTATGGAAATTGCAGATGTTTTCCTTGTTTAAAAATATATCCTAATAAGAATTTATTGTTCCATATGTCTTTTTACATAAATCAGTCACTTAACTATTTTGCAGGTTGCAAAGTGACACTGGAAAAAAATGCTACTGCCCCAGAATTAAACAATCAGTGTACTTAGTACACACACCCTACCATCTGCCTCCAATTCTGGTGCTGCCTCGTTCTGAGGGAGGTGCCACCAGAACTAGTCCACTGAGGTAAAAGTTAGATTACAGAAATTCATTACCATGGAAATATTTATCAAATTACTTCTGGAACCATTAATAAATATTAACAGGTAGACCCAGGTTTTGTAAAGATGTATGAAACTGATGACTTTTTTTTTTTCTGTTTCTTTAGATTTCTAAATTTTTCCAACAGAGGTTAATTCGCATCTAACCATGTAACAATTTATACATGTAGTTAATGTTACATTCTGTGTGCAGTCCTAGGAAACACCCAGTAGCAGTTTAGGAGTATTTGAAGAGCTGTAGCCTTTGTTGAAGAGTGAAAAAATGTGTGGGCTAATTGTTACAAGAGAATTACGCAGTAATAAACACAATTAAACTTTTGCTGCAGGGAAAGAATCAAGATTCATTTTCAATTTTAACTTTCATGCTTATCTGCCAAGACTTGAAATATGTAAACTTTACATTATATTAGTGTAAGGCTTTGTATCCTGACTTTCCATATGAAATAAAGCAGAAAAATCAAAGCTTATGGGCTTGGGTAGCTGGCAACTACTCCCTTTTCTCACTGCGATCTCACTGTTAAAAAGTGCAACAGTCTCACAGGACAACCGTGTTCTCTTCATATGATCAAGATTTCAGAAAAGGAAAAGTTATTCCAACCATAAAATCCAGATAAATATAACACTTCTGTATTAGAAATATTTTAGTTACAATGCCTATTGATTGCATTTAAAAACACTAAAAATTCCAGTAAAAGAGATACTCAGTGGATTAAAAAATATTAAATTAAAAAAAAATTAAAATTAAAAAAAAATTTAATTAAAGAATAAAATTATATTTTAGTTTGTCTTTCTCCTGTGCATAAAGGTACCATCCAAAATATGAAAAAGCCAAGGAAAACAAAAATCATCAGTTTGGGAGTTATGAAAGCATATAAAATAATATTTTGAATGAAAAATGGTTTTTTACCTGCCCTCATTCATAAATACTTGAAAAAATTTTCTAATGCACTGTCAGAATGGACAAATAGCATGCAAAAAATTCAGACACAAAATGTAAGAACCTTATGAACAATTAAAAAAAAAACCCATTTAAGAATAATATCAATTTGGCAAGTTGAAAGACATTTGTTGTAACAAGTGCAAACAGATGGATATATAGCACATAAATAATAATGTGGAAGTTGGGGTCGCAAGAGGAGAAAGGCATCCTTCATAATTAAGCTGAAACACAGACAGTCATAAAATGTTGTAAATTCACTGAGTACAGACCATGAGAAGTTGACTGTAGGGGAATCCCATGCTCCCAGCACAATGTAAATTTTTAGAAAATGCTCTCACCCAACAATCTGGCTCCCATCACACTTATACTGAAAGCAACTGAACCAAGATATCTTAAATGCAAAATCAAATGAGATTTAAATGTCAAATAGCCACTCATAAACAACAATGAATATGTTCTGAGTGTAGGAAACATCTTGCTTTTTGGTTTTTTTTGTGAATTCCAATAGCGGAGCAATTAGGGTGAACAACAGTGCTAAGTAATGTGCTATTGTAATTCAGAGACTTCATGTCATCACAGGAATTTCAAAACACGGAAGTATCAGACAAGCACAGCAGTTGTATTTTAGAGTCAGTTAATTACACAATGTTCAGAGTTTTTAAATTAACCTTTGTGATCTTGTAATTGTCATTTTAATATTAACTTAAATGTGTTTTAAGTAAATACATGCATAAATATCTGTGACTTTGAAATCTACCAGGGGTAGGTTGTACCTGTAAGGCCAGTTCTGAGAAAAACTCTCCCTGGAGAGAACAGTCTGGTAGGGACTGTACTTTGAAAACTGCAGCAAGATAGTTGCCATGAGCTAAGAGATGTTCCAAAATGGAGTTTAAAACATTATTGTCAAACCCAACTTTAATGCTTGCTGGTAAGAATAAGTGCTTTGTCTTCTGAGCTTTTTGATTGCTTGGCTGATGAAAATGTAAGGACTTGCATCTCTAAGCAGAAGGCACAAACTCTCCTCATGATATGTTTAGCTTCAGAAGTCAGTGCTCTGAAATCCAAACTTGTTTGCCAGATATTTTAATTTGTCTACAGCTGTCCTTGTGGGCAGGGTGGGGCAGATGAAAGCATCCTGATGCAGAACTCCTTCCCAAGCTACAGCTGGCAGGTTGGCTCAGATATCTGCGAGTGTCTGTGCACTGGAGTGTGTGGTTGAGCCAGAGAGGGAGGGAGAAAACAATATTGAAAAGACAAATGTTTAGAAATTATTTCACTTGTCTGGTATGTAATTTGGTTTTGACTTACGAACTTGTTGGGTTTTTCTAACTGTAGGAATTCATCAGAAGAAATACTTTGAGGGGAGGTTTTTATTTTCCATCTTCCAGGCTGCATTGATACCCAATGGAACATGAGAATATTCAGCAGCTTCCCATCACAAAAGTATTAGAGCAAAACATTTGCTTTTGTATGGTTGTGATTTTCTTGGCAGAGAAATTAAGAGCTTTTCTTTTTTTCCCATTTGATTTTTTTTTTTTCTCCTGGTAAAGAGGGCTACCTCAAAGTACTGACATGGGACTCCATTTTCATCTGTGCTATCCAACAAATCATTGTCATGAGAACTCGTGAGAAACCTCATATGGGTATTGATCTTTGCTTTAAAGGAACATGTTTTTGGGGAGCACATGACTACAATGCCAAAGTAAAAGAAGTCTGAAAAGAGAATAGTTAAAAACTGGCCAGCCTACATGGCTCAAAGGACAATAATCAATGACTCGATATCTAACTAGCAAGCAGTGAATAATACTGGACTGATCTTGTTCAGCTGGTTGACTAAAAAAAACAGTATGATGAAGGCAAATTTGAAGATACTAAATTGAAGACAAGGATGGAAATTAGCCATAGAGCTTTAGTCCGAGTGATTCTGAGATATTTGAAGTTTATGTCAACAGAAACCTCCTCAAGTTCAGTGAGGAGATATGCAAAGTTCTGCACCTGCACCAAGTAGGCACCATTTTAGAACCAACAAACTTAATATCAACCCAGATGAAAGGCCATGAAGTTACAATGAATATGAAACAGAACTGGAGTAAACAGTGCACTCTCTCCACAAATGGTATATGCCACACCAGTTTAGTTTTGGCAGTCCTAGTGCAAAAGAGGTGTTGAAAAATTCTCAAGGGCCCAGCAGCAGGGTATCAAGACAATTACGAGTATTAATAAGTCTGTGGTAATGCCTAAAAGGAAATACTGAGTAAAAGTTACTCATAACAAATAGTACAGGAGTGTAAGGCTGGGAATCTGTGAGCAGCCTACACCCAGATGAAGTACAGTTCTGAGAATAAAAGAGCCAGGTGCTTTTCAACAGTGACAAATGATATTACATGGAGAACTGGCCACATGTTATGGTTTGAAATATTCATACTGGATATTAGAAAAAATATTCTCCACTGAGACAGTAGAGTAAAACTAAAACAGAATGATCAGCAGAGTGGTACCCACAGGTATAGTAGAATCTCCCTCCTTGAAAGTTCACAAAACTTGGCTGAAAACTTGGTGACCTGATCTAGTATTGGCAGTATCCATCCCTTCACTGGGATTAGATGATTTCCAGAGCTCCCATCTAACCAGTATTTCTATGATTTTATGAAGAAGCCTAGTAGAAAAGTAAATGTAGAATAGAAAAGCTAGTATGCTGCGCTGAAGAGGGGAAAAGGAGATTGAAGGTGAAAGATAAAGCAACAGTGAAAAAAAGCTACTCTCTTCTTCAACACAGATGGGGAGAGCTTGAATTAGCTAGGGCTGGTGCTGGAAAAGAGTTTGTACACAGAGGAGTCACAGGGACAAGGGAAGGGAAATCAATTTACAGATGAGAAGCAGGATGCAAGGGAGAGAACTGAGGTTGTGGATCAAGCTGAATAATAGACAGGTCCACATAAATAGTGAACTTCTCATTTAAAAGAACTGACAGATATGTAACAAAAACACCCACACACCAAAAATCACAAAGACTCTGCATATGAACCTGAAAAGCGTCCTGAAAACGGTGTGAAAGAAACTGGTGGTCAGATTTTGCCTGCGTCACCAGAAAGTTTTCACTGCTGTGCAGCAAGAATTATTAAACCAAGCAAAAGAAAGTGCTTTAGTTTTCTTCTATCATGATTTAGGAATGGTATTCCCCAATTTAGTACTCCTGCTAAAAAGACCATGCACCACTCCTCTTCCTGCCCTTCCAATGGAAGGCACAAAAGGCAGGGATTATGAGTCAAGATAGGAACAATTCGCTGGAAACAGCAATAAGACAAGAAAGAGAACAGTAATAGAGATGATAATTCAAAACATCCATGGATATGTACATATTTTTGTTAGTGACAGGCTTGCTGTTACTCATAAGAATGATTTAAAAAATAAATTCAATGAAAAAAAAGAATTAATCAAATGGTGTCTCTTCTTAGGAGAGCTTAGAGAATGCTACTGAAGAACATAAATGCATCGAAGAACATAAATGTGAGAAATGATGGGGAGAGAAAAAGAAAAACATATAGCATCAGTATACATGAGAACATATAAATTTCACAAAATCAGTGAAAAGGCTATTCTTTTCATTGGGAAGCAGAGCCAGCACGTTGATTAAATAGCAAGTAGATGAGTCAGAAAAACAGAAAATCCTAAACTACCAGTGCGAGAAACATAATATTGACTAACTCTATCTAAAATTACTGCATTAAAGCTGATAAGACTAAATTTGGACAAGTTAACCCACAATTTTTGGAAGTCTAAAAAGGTTAATAGTACTGCCCATCATATAGAAGCTTAAACAGCAACTGTTGCAGAAGTCTGGTAGGATGATTGGAAATCTTTTAGAGTAAAGTAAAACTTACTTTCCTAAGCTTTTTAAGCTAATGAAAGAGTTAGCTGGCATGAGTGCTACCTAGAAGCATAGAAAGAATAAAAAAGGAAGAAAATTACTTAAATTACAAGACAGTGTTGAGGTAAATTGGACTTTAAATGAAGCCTTTTCTTTGTGTGTGTGAAATTGAATTTATTTTTTTAAAAGAAATCA
Source organism: Setophaga petechia (assembly GCA_024362935.1). NCBI lineage: Eukaryota > Metazoa > Chordata > Aves > Passeriformes > Parulidae > Setophaga > Setophaga petechia. The sequence continues at coordinate 28,408,425 of JANCRA010000008.1, forward strand.
GGTTCTCAAACAATCTTCCAACAGTGGAGGATGAATTAAAAAATTAACAGCTTTTCAAATTGGAATTCAGAATGATTGGAGTTTTATATCTGAGTTTATTATCTCCAGCATAAAAGATTGAAAACTATGATTCAGAAAGTTCTTTAATTCGTCTTTTACTTTATTCTTGTTTCATTATCATCAGCTTTCAATTCCACAACCATTCACAAAGAAAAAAACCATTCATATGTTTCAGTTTGGGAAACTCTTTGTAGTTTTTTGGAAGCAAGGTAGGACCTAGAGCATTGATTACAGACAATACCTTCACCAGAGACTTTACTTCTTTTAGATGAATTAAGAACACTCATAAAAAAAAACCCCAAAACAACAGCAACAACAAAAAAACCAGCTGCAGTTTTATTGTTTTCATGTAATCTTTGATGAGGTTCTATATATGAAAACAACAGATATGGTTAAATATAGTTTTAACTTAATCCTTGCCTTTCATGGAATGGTTTAATCATGACTTTGATTCTGAAGTAGGATCTGATATCCCTCATATATACTAAGTTGTATCTTGTAAAGTCATCACAATCAGATGAAGTCCCAGATGACTGGAAAAAGGGAAAGTGTGTTTGTCTTTAAAAAAGGTGTAAAGCAGGACCCTGGGAACTACCAACCTGTCAGCCTTACCTCTGTGCCCAGGAAAATCCCAGAACAGACCCATAGAGCCTATACTGAGGCACTTAGAGGACAGGGAGGTAATTGAAGGCAGCCAGCACCGCTTCACCAAGGACAAGTCCTGACTGACCAACCTAGTAGACTTCATGGAGTGATGGAGTGAATAAATCATTGAACAAGGAAAGGGCTACAGATGTTACTCATCTGGACTGCTGTAAAGCATTTGATGCGGTCCCTCACAGCGTGCTTCTCTCTAAATTGGAGAGAAATGGATTCAGTGGATGGACTGTTAGGTAGACAAGGAACTGGTTTCGCAGCTACATCTAGAAGGTAGTGGTCAACTCTCAGAGTCCCATGGGACATAGTGACAGGTGGTGTCCTTCATACAGGGACAGGTGTTATTTCATATCTCTATTAATGACATAAATAAAGAGATCCAGTGTACCTTCAGCAAATTTGCAAATGACACTGAATTGAGTGGTCCAGCCGATGTGTCCTGGAGGACAGGATGCCATCCAGAGGGACCTGGACAAGCTTGAGAGGTGGGTCCACGAAAATTTCATGATCTTTTAACAAGACCATGTGCAAGGTGCTGTACCTGGATTGGGGCAACCCTTACTATCAATACAGGTTGGGGATGAAAAGATCAAGAGCTGCCCTTCTGTGAAAGATTTGGGGGTGCTGGTGGATGAGAGGCTGGACATGAGCTGCTAATGCTACTTGCAGACCATAAAGCCAACTGTGCTGGGTTGCCTCTGAATCAGCATAGCCAGCAAGTTGAGAGAGGTGATTCTACTCCTGTTTGGTAAAACTCTACCTGGAATACTACAGCCAGCTCTGGGGTCCCAGCACAGGAAGGACACTGACCTGTTGGAGTGAGTCCAGAGGAGGCCACCCACATGATTAGAGATGGGATACCTCTCCTAGGAAGAAAGGCTAAGAGAATTGAGGCTATTCAGCCTGAAAAAGACAAGGCTCTGGGGTGACCTATTTGTATCCTTTCAGTACCTAAAGGGAAACTACAAGAAAGATGCAGAAGACTTTTTTCTAGGATATAAAGTGTGACAGGAATAAGTGGGAATGGTTTCAAAGTGAAAGAGAATAGGTTTAGATTAGAAATTTGAAAGAAATTCTTTACCACAGGGTGGCGAGGCACAGGAAAAGGCTGCCCAGAGAGGTTGTGGATGTCCTATCCCTGAAAATGTTCAAGGCTAGGTTGGATGGGGTTTAGAGCAACCTGGGCTAGTGGAAAGTGCCCCTGCCCATGGCAGAGAGGTTGAAACTAGATGATCTTTAAGGTCTCTTTCAACACAAACCATTCTATGATTCTATACTTTCATGATTAAGACTCTTGTTCATTCACCTAACAGCCTTACATTCCTTTAGTAATTAAAGTATGAATATTACATGGCTATAAAAAAACTCCCCACAAGAAAAGCAAAAACATCAGTTTGCAAATCCTTACCAAGGACAGATGCTGAAATTGAGTGGTTGTAAGGTCTTATACAAGTTAAGACTAACTTAAAAAATTTTTGTAATATTTTGCAAAATATTACAAAAAGAGTGAAGGGTTGTATTTTATATACTAACACAGCTAAATATATTTAAGGCAAGAACTCTTCTGCCTTCAGCTTTCCAGATCCTTTTCCCCACTTCTATGTAATTAAGATACCTGGATATATTACTTTGTTCACAGACTAGTACAAATTATGTTTTCACACAGAAATTTGATCAAACTTGGATATATTCAACCTATTTGGGTTTTTGCAAAGAAACAAAACCTTTCAGAGGAGACTGACCATGTTTACAAGTTAGGAATACCTAGTGAACAGCCAGTGACAATTCCTGGAGGGTTTCAAAAAGCAATAAATGTTGTCTCAAGGATAAAGATAGCCAGTTCCACAACTCAATTGCTTGCAGAGGAACCTTCAGAGAATTCTTTACCTTGTGGCATTTTTGTACATTGCGGTTTACTTAGTGTTCCAGGATGTTCCTTTAATAAAAGGCCTGTTATTATGTCGAATGAATCCCAGCATGAAGTCATATCCCTTCCTAAATTGATGATAGCTGGACTTGGTGGGTTTTTTTGTTTGTTTGTTTTATCAGCTCAATGAAAAACAGACTAGAAACACAGAGTAACTAAATTCTAGGGATCATCGTATAAAGGTATGATGTTACTGAAATGTTAGAAATTAAAATATGAACTACAAAACAAGTAGAAATTATTATATTTTTCTGCTAGTGTTTTCTCAAGATCATCACAAGGTAGGAATTATATGATACTAACTTATTTATTGAACTACTAGAATTATGAAACATATGATTGATCTTATATATACTGGCCATTTAAGCATGAAGAGGATGTCTGAAGGAAATTATGTTTGAACTTCTTCTGCTGATTGTTATCATTGTTGTTGTTGTTAAATTTCATATATGCTGAAACGTGTTCATGTTCATTCCTGAAATTCTGAATTCAGAGATAGCTATCTGGTATTGTCCAGTCTGCCCAAAATTTGGACTAAATATGTCTTTGGTAATCTTAAAATAATCCCAGGAAGCCAGGTAAATGTGATGGTTACATTTATGTATGGAGCTATACTGTGTGAAGCAGGACACAATAATAAAATTCAACTGAACGTCATTCTACACATTGGATAAAGCCTACCACAGAGATATAATCAGAAGCTAAACATGAATAATTGGATGTACACAGTGAAATGTCTTGATTTGACAATTAAGGCTTTCAACTTATTTCACAATAAGCCCATATCTACAAGATGAAATATCTGAAAGAAAATCTTATAGTTGTAATCATATTCAAATCATGTTCTTATAGTTGTGATCTGGATTAGTATAAGAAAGAAAAGTAAGAGTATTAATAATGGTTTGCACATGAAGTTTTGATCCTCTTATAGAACACCAAGAAAGTACTCATTTATATTGCTATAAATGCATATAAAATTGCTATTATCTAGGCCAGAGTACTTTGGAGATTCAAATTGAAGCAGCTGCAATGTGTGGCATAAATACCATATATATTAACTGTAGGCAAAAGTAATAACCTTTCAGCTTCTTGAGATACCACTGCTATGGTATATTATTCGTATACTATGCTTTCTGTGGTATAATTATTGGTATATTATACTTTCTAAGTATTGACAGGTATAAAAATTAGAACATTTTTGTCTCTTAAATTTTACACAACATGTTAATAAAGTAGTGGGGTTTTTTTCTCATAATTCATTATTCTCCTGTTAGTTTATTGTGCAGCTAAGCTCTCTAAAGCCAGTGCTACCAGGGAAATTAAAAATAAAAAAAGCCAAAGAATAACTGAACCAATGAGACAATATAGTTGATTTATTAATCAGATGGGAAAGTGAGTTTCTTTATTTTTTCTATCATACATGTTTCTTAATTCTGATTACATCTTTGTTCACAAGAAATTGAGTCTGTTTCTAGATCTTTAATATTACTATCATCAAGCTTAACTCAGATGCTGATGCTGAGAAATCAGAAAAAAATGTTTTAAGAACTCGACTGACAAGTAAGACATTTCCAGCAGTGTTAGGGAATACAAATAGTGATACCCTAGGCAAGCATGATATATCATCTGTATTCCCAGTGTCACCTCAAGCTAGTCTAGCTTCTGGCTTTGCAAGAGACACTAAGGGACAGGGAGGTAAGCTCAGAATCAGAAGTATGTCTGTCTTAAAGTATTTTTTCATACAGATCAAAAATATCCATGCTACTTTTCACTGAACCTCCAGTTATAAAGATGAGAAACTTCTCACACTTTAAATAAATTCATTATATACTGATTCTGAAGTGAAGTTACACATTTTAAGGAACTATTCAAACTTTAGAGGGATTGCATGATCAAACATCGAGGTAAAATTTGATAAAGTTAATCGGTCATGATTTTATTAAAGCTATGATGGTGAAACTAATTTAGACATAGATTCACAGCAAAGTAGGCATGATTTACATTAACACATTACTTATGTTCCTATTATGTGTTGATTAAGTAGGTTCATAAGAAACCTAAAATATGTAATACTCCTTTTTACAATTGAATTAATTGTTTTCCAGTGGAACCTTTGCTAATACCTGCATGGAAGATGCAAAGCACATCAGGATGCTACACAAGCAAGAACTACCATCGAGATGTGGCATAAAGCGATATACACTGTATAAATGCTTTTTATAACATGTCTTACTCTTTGCAAATAGTCTTAATTACTGAGTAGCACTATGGTTCACATAAAAAATGCATACTGTGCCCATGTTTTGGTTCCAAAATTTAATAATATCAGAAGAACATGTAATTTTCAGAAAACAAATTAAACAAGACCAATAGCTAATAACAATGACTATTTTGGTAGATTAAGTCCAACATTTATTATCTTTATGTACTTATCAATGTCAGTCAAAAATCTTTGGTAAAATTTCAGTGCCTTGCTTTCTTATCCACTATAATAAATAATTTCACAATTTATGTAAGAATCACTGCTGTAAATAAAATATTTTTAATTAGAACAAGAGGAAGTGCTTCTAATGCAGATAAGACAAAGGTCCACAGTTATTACAACAATTTATTTTCAAATGTACTTAGTTAATGTTTAAACAACCAAATCTTGTTAAAGTTGTAGAATCTCATGCTTGGAAAACAATAGGCATGGTTAATAATTGTGTTGTCTCATTGTTGAGCTATTGATAAAGTACAGCCTTGTATTCTCTGCCTTGTGACAGATTTAGTAACATCATGATTTATAAAGGGCAAGCACTGACAATTCAGCAAGTGAAACCATTTATTCATAATACTTAGTTTCCAATATATTTTATTTCAAAAATAGTATTGCAGGTAGATGTGCCGGAAAATTGTTTCTACTGCATAGCAATTATGTTTCCTGAAAACTTTGAACATTTCTGTGACCATACATACTGATAAGCTCAACTGAATGGACACATCTAACATATCTTTACCTTTTAAATAGAAAATATGGGGATATTTATTTATGAATTAATCTCTCATTCATTTTTGAAATTGAAAACCAGGCTCCAATATGTATTTATCAGCTCACATAAACTGAATATATATACTGGGAATGGTTTCCCTTTCATTGTTTAATATTAAGTGCTTCTTTTTACAACACATTTTTAGACATGAAATGAAGTCAGCAATGTTTCCCAACATCACAATGCATGCCAGGTTCTGATGACCTTTTCTTGCAATATGATGTAATCCAGGGAGTCAGTGAACTGAAGTACAGGTGTAACTACAATCCTTTGTGTCTTTTGAATCTTATCTCTTCCGTATCTATGAGATGTTAACAATACACTCCTTTTGGGAAGAACAGCATCAGATTAGACAAACATTGTGGAGCTTTGAACACAGAGGATCACAGTTTACACCGGGTGTTCAAACACATGCATAAGCAGTTGCCATTCTCAGCAGGACCTCCATTCAATTTTTTTATTTTGTGAGAACAACAGCATGGAATTTGTCAAGTGATTGGCAGATACCTTGTTAGGATTTCCAAAATCATAGCAAAAAATATTACATAGTCTCAGACGTATTTAAAATTAAAAATATAAACCCTAGTTTTGCCCAAATCTAGGCGTAGCAACACAAAGTTCAACTTAGATAATTGCTAGGGTTTTTTTTTCCTCTGCCAAAATGCAATTTGGGCCTGTAATTACAGAAGTAGCATTCAATGACTCAATGTGTGAAAACACTGGTTTTAATTTTCTAAAGGGCAGTTTCCTGTGTATTTTTAATTCAGAATAATTTATACATACATACATATGTATATTTGTTTTCAGAATAAATCTTATGTAAGCATATATATATATATATATATGTACTTGTGTATATATATATATGTACTTGTATATATATGAGTGTATTCACATAAATATTCATGAAAGAATAATATTTCTTTTCTTATAGGGAAAACTATATATAAATACACTAAGTTAATGATTTCTTTCTTTCGTCCCAGGAGGAAAAAACAACAGAATAATATTAAATTACTTAACAGTTGCAGTTTGCATATTTAGGAAATGTGAATTGGAATGACAGCTCTGATACATCAGTGGTGTTGTGTCATGGCATGACTATTTCTCATAACAGACAGAATCACTTGCCTATCAAACCCCATCTGAATAACACAGACTCCCATTCTTGCTGAGTCTTCCAGACGACCTAAACTAGCTACTTGTTAATCTTTCTGTGACTTTCATAAAGGAAACGGAAGAGATTTTTATATATTTATATGGAAAATATTTATATTCCCTCCAGCAACATGTTAATAATGGCATGAGCTGAAAATGTAAATCAACTTGATGTAGAGTAATATGAGAAATTTCAACATTTACTTTTACTTACACATGGAATAATTTCAAAATTTTGAGAAGATATGTGACACTAGAAAAAGGTGGTAGATTATGATTGCGATACACAAATATTTTGTTTATCACAGGAGACAGCATAAGGCACCTTATTCCCTATTTTATAGAACCATAGAATCATTAAGATTGGAAAAGACCCCCCAAATCATCAATTCTAACCTCTGACTGAACACCACCATATTGACTAAACCATAGTACTAAGTGCCATGTCCAGTCATTTCTTGAACACTTCCTGGGATGCTGGCTCCACAAGTTTCTTGGGCATTCCAATGCTTAACAACATTTTCAGTGAAAAAATTCTTTCTGATTGTATCCGATCATCTCGTGGTCCAGAGGCCATTTGTTCTTGTCTCTTGCTAGCTGTGTGGGAGAAGAAGCCAAACTCCCCTTACCACAACCTCCATTCAGGGAGTTGTAGAGAGTGACAAGGCCTCTCCTGAACCGCCTCTTCTTCAGCTTAAACAACCCCAGTTGACTCAGACATCCCTGCTATGGTTTACTCTCCAGACCCATCCCCAGCTTCATTGGTCTTCTCAGAACATGCTTCAGCACCTCAGCATCTCTGAAGTGAGAAGCCCAAAACAGTACAGGAGGGGTTCTAGTCTGTTCCCTGTCCCTCCCTACCAGCTCAGGGGACTGAGGCTACTGGCTCAGGCTGCCCTGACGATAGTTGGTCTTTTCTTTGAAGACTGAGTCAACAAAAGCATTATTTCTCTGGCCTTTTTTGCCATCCTTGGTTAAAAAAAATTGTTTTGTTCAGTAGAGCACCCAGTTTTTTGGCCCTAAGAATAGTCTACATAAGTCTTACCTTCTCCAGGTGTCTCTTCTAACAGGAAAGTTATCCAGCAATGTCAAGTATGAAGTACAGTAGAGTTTTGTGCAATGAATGGATGTTCAACATTTAGAATTTTAGGTCGAATTTCTATAATTTTAGAACAAGGAATAGGAAGCTGAACATTAAGTCTAGCCTAGTTATCTGGGATCCTTTTCTGTGTCTTTTAATTGATGATAATGAAACCTTAGACCAAATTAGACCAAATAGACTTCTAACCTATGGACAATGAAAGTCAGCTGAGATGAATCCTACTCCTGAGTGGGATTTTTTCATTTTATTAAGCGATCATGCCATAAGTAATAAGATTCAACAGTGATTTCACATGAGAAGTGTGAGCAGACAACACATCAAATCATTCTCTCTCTACTGCTGATTGCTGCATCACTGGATAATGAAACTTGTTTCAGAATGTATTTTTTCCTCTTGTCTAGAAATCAATCAACTCATTTCATGTTTCTCCATTTTGTTTGGCCTGTCTTAGCTACTGAAGTCCTGAAAAACTTGTATCCTTAACTGCTATGTAAATAGATAAAATATGCATGGTGAATCATTGAATACAAAACATATTGCAGATAGGTCTGGGGTTCCTGACTGAAGATGCCAATGAAGAAAAGTCAGACATAGATAAAACAGTGAGCAATTAAAATATAATTTTTTCATTAAGAATGTGAAGTTTGCATATTAAATTTCATCCAAAAACTAAAGGGTACAGCATGCAACACACAAGAGAATTAAAAAATGACTGATACTTACAGTACACAAACAAATTAGTAGGAGCTGACCGAAAAGATAAGTGTGTTACTGCACATTAAAGTTAGATGTCATTTCCCCTAATTTAAGGGTATTCCAATTAGAGTTAACCTGAAGGTTAGCTACTTTCATCTTTATCATCTTTTTGATAGTGTTAGCACAGATGTTGTGGCATCACGGAAATTATATGCATCATAAAAATGCAGCTAATTATCAGTGAACTAGTCACTTCTCATCTAGAATTAGTTTAATATCTTCAAGAGAATGTTTGTGACCCACTTGTCTGATAACAGCATCCATTATTGACCCATGGCATGCCCTGTCTATCTTTCCTTCCTTAAACTCTAAGTGTCTGCCTGACATTGCATTTTCTCTTGCTGGAGATGAGAATAGTTGGGGACCATAGGGGACATTAACATTTAGCACCCAATGGGTTTCTTTGAACATACTGAATTTTGTGCTTGAATTTGCCTTTGCAGAAAGAAATATAATCTTTTTGCAGTTGGAATACAAGCATTGTTTGTGCACTGTCAACATGAACAGGATGTTGAGATTTGTGTTTATAAGTACGTAAGAAGACATTTTTTGTTTATTTGTTATTAGAAGCAATATATGTCAGGACTATGATTTTAATAAGAAAATTATTATGTAACATTTCATAAATTTGAGGATGGATTTTGAAGGATGACAGATATTTTTGGTAACTAAGTATCACTAAAAATTCTGAAGAACATATGAAAAAGAAAAACCAAACTCAAGCTCTGAAAGATTTCTTCTCACTAGCACTTCAGTTTTTTTAAACTCAGAATTGTATTGATTTTCGGGGTAAAGCAGGATGAAAGACAGACCTTAACATATTGAAATATTTCTCTACGTACTTTAAGAAAAAAAAAATAGAGCTAAGTACTGTTCAGTGAATACATTATTCAGTGACTTTTGTCATGTTTCATTGAATAAATTATTCAATTACTTTTCTTCTCTGTATTTGACTAGGTTTATTATGGGTATAATACCATTTATTGAACATATTGCTCTACAAATATGTATATTATCTGAATAAACTGTTCAGTGAGTATTTTCCCCTTGAATTTTTCCACTTTTATCCTTTCTTTTTTACAATGGAATAGAATAATTTATAATTTTTACATCTGAAAATGGAATTACTGACATGAAAAATTTGCAGAATTGAATCTAAAATATTCTTTTCTGTACTGAAAAGAAAATTTCATTATTTAAAAACTTGGAGGTGAATGTGGACTGCATCACATCTATTGTTGCCATGGTATTCCAAGCCAAACCATGCAAAACCTACCTGTTAAATATTATAGCAGTCATAATAACAGACTCAAAATACAATGATTCTAGAAATGAAAACAATACAAGATGTCAAAAATGAGACAATACAAGCTAACTGTAACAGGAAATTTCATATGTTCAGAAGCTCGTCTGATATGGCAGATCCTACTGACACAATTAGTTGATGTATTTGGGGTTTTTTACTTTAATATGGAATTTCTAGTTAATATGGCAAATCAAAAGAAAGGGAAAGTTGCTGTGCATGAGGAACCTTTTTTTAAACAAATGTTTTATTAGCTTGTACTGTTTATATTCTCCAGCTGGCTGAAACATTTAAAAGTACTACTTTTACCTCAAGGACTCAATCTGTCCACCTGGTCACTAACTGGCCTATGAATCAACTAAAGGTTACACGTTACAGCTACATTAATAAAATGCATATTAAGAAAAATGAAGTTAATAATGGACATTGAAATATCTTTTGCATGCAATACCTTTCAACCAGTCACTGTGTCCTTTGCAAGGAGACTCTAAAGAGTTCTGCAACAAAAATTAGGAAGTCAGAAGCCCCTAGGTAAAATTGCATTAATTTACTGGGTGTAAATAATCTGCTGGAACTTCAGCTTTGCAAGGCAGCACTTGTGGAATTCATTTCTGGGAATGCAGGATTGGAATGGATCTTCTGAATGAAAAGCTCTCTTTCTGTAGTTGTGACTTTTGTGTTGTGCATTTATATCAACTTTCAAATGTCCGTTTAAGACGATTCCAAACTGGGGTTTAGGGTTGTTTTCTTATACCATTTTAAAGCATGACTTAGAATTGTACACTCGTGATGGTCTTATAATTCCAACATACATTTTCTTAGGGCAATTTATTAATGAGCTAATACTGGTCATTGTTTAGCTTAAAAATCTCTCTTCTGTCCCTGATTAATTTCTGTCCTGATGAATAAACAAGGACAATGAAAACACAGAGAGAAATATAATCTTTTCCAGCCTTCATTGAATCAGGGGAGACAAGTAAGTTTTTTATTCTTTCATGTTCTTCTTGTAGGAAATTTGTAATGTAATCAAAACAAGTAGCAAGAACAATATAAGTATTTAATATGTAGCAGGTCTAGCCATGAATAAGGTATCCATTATGTGACCATCAGCTACTATAGAGAACAAAAATCCACTGCCTGACACAAGGCACTAAAGTTCAGACCCAAGAAAGGAACTTAAACCCTATTTTATGTAGCTGTGGAACATGGGCTTTCCTCTTTCTGTTAAATGAACAAAACTCCTCTGATAAGGAGGATATGTAAAATGTCTATCCACAGCTACACATGCTGTGGTCTTTCAGGACTTGCTTCTCACGGCAGAAGCCAGCTACAGAATGGCAGAATGATCTCCTCTTCTACTTGGCATCCAAGATGCCAGCAGTGCAAAATTCAGAGCCAGATGAAGGCAAGGGGGAAAACAATTATAATTCTGAAGGTTGGTAGCTGAAACTTTGATAGAGATATTCTCTGTTGACATTCTGTTCTGTGTCTATTATTTACATATGGCATCATCTATGATGAGCATTTTCCCAAATTTGATGGATCATGTTGGTAGGCATACAGATATAATCACAGATGTTACAGGGTGCTATTCTTGCAGTTTACTATACCCAGAAATCGATGTTAGATGCCCAGGTACTGTAGTCCCTACACTGTATGACTCATAACTCATATAGATATACCAAATAACATGCAAAGTAGACGATGGACTGCTTTGTTTGCTGCAGGAAATCAACAAAGGAAATTCTGATTCCACTGAAAGCATCATATCTTGCAGATGCAGATCTCAGATAATATTTTGTAACAGATTTGAAGGTCTGATGGACGTAACCTCACTTAAAGAAATTGCAGATATGTTTTGCAGCACCTCTAATAATACAGAGCCTCTAGCATAATTAGATTCGACAAGCCAAGGTTTTATACTGTACATTTTCACTATTTCCTGGGATAGGACTTCACCTTAGCCATGTTTTGCCAAACAGGTATTGATCAAGGAAGGCTGTTGACTTCCGCTCCATAAAAGAAAGGCCTTCAACAAGACAGTGATTAGTGAATACCACAAAGCTGTCTTCACCTTTCCAGCCCACTCCCTGACTTGCTTTCATATAAACAAAAGTGTTTTTCTAGTGGTTTTGAAGAAATACCAAGAATAGCTCTTCCATCATAAAGAGCTTTTTCATTATTGAAGAAAGATGACAAGAAGACATCACACAATACTTGAATGCAAACTCAAGGTGAAAACCTGGTTTAGGTCAGCAAAACTTGGCATACACTATCAGCACTTGGTTCACTATCATTAAAATTTCCTGTGCAATATCATTTATAGTACAGGACTTTTAAGCCTTTCCGGGAAATATCAAGCCTCTAATAGCAGGATGATACAAGAGATAAATATTACAGCACTTTCCCCAATAATATCATAAGCCAAAAATAAAAAATACATACAGTGAAAATTTTGATATTTTTATAAAAATCACAAGCAATGAGCTTTTCTTTCATATTTAATAAAGATCTTTCCAGTCAGCTGCAGCTGACGATAAGTATAATATCTTTAAATGGTTAATCCAAGGATCACAGCTCAAGTGCTTTATGTGGTTAGGAGCAAGGAAAGCTGTTAGTAGACTCAGTGTGCATTTCATAAATCCAAGGATTTTTTTATTCCTTTTTTCTTTCTTTTTTTTTTTCTTTTCGTTTTTCATTTGGCTTTCTACTATATCTTAAATGCTTTATTTTTCAGAGGAGAGATAAGACTTGGTTCTTCACATAAAACTACAGCTTAGCCATTACTTAGTCTTTCTATGTTACAGAAAAGGTCCTGTCTGTGCACAGATGTCTCAGATTAAATTGTATCTCACAGTCCTTACAGTGCTCAGTACTAGATGAACTGCCAAAAGGGCCGTAGGCAAGAACTAAATTGCTTTGGTTTCAGTACACAGTGAATTTGGCTCAGACAAGCTGAATCAGTACATTAAATGCGAATCCCTCACAGATTTGAAAGCAGCCTTTAGCACAATTATTGACTGTGAGTGATGATTATGTCTAATTGAAGGAGACTTTTGCTACCTGTAGCTCAGTTGGAGTCCATGAGAGCCACAGCAAGGCACTGCATCTTAATTCAATGTTCCAGCTTGAAAGAAGCAATTGAACCTAAATCCTGAAGTGTATACACATGGTCGATAAACTTTAATAAACTTTACAGGTTCAGTAACTAGACTGAGTGTACATAATTCAATTTTTTAATTCAGGAAGGGAAAATAGCTAACAAGTATGTTAGGCTACAGTAATGTATTAGTTCATCTCATGCAGAGGCCCTCTCAGTAAAAGGAAAATATTTCGTTTCATGCTTGTCTTTGGAACAAGTCATAAATCTGCTGTTCTATACACTATATTAATGCTCTACAGGTGGGAGATTACCAGGTTATTTGGGTATGACCCAACTTCAAGTAAATTTGTGAGGAAAATACAATAATTTGACAATTTTGCATCTTTTGCTATGGAAGTTTTGCCAATAATAAAGAGAAATGAATGTTTTTCTTAATAGATTCTGCCTCTCTCCCCAAGACTTTTTGGCATGTTTTCATGGTATAACAACACTGTTGTACAAAAAAAAAAAAAAAGATGCTATTCTATGTCTCAATCCTTCCAAATAAGGGTTATTGATTTTTCTCAGTGAAAAAAATAGATATTCTCAGGGGCCCTACAATCAGAATTGTGTTATCCTCCTGTTCTATAAAAAAGTAAAAATTTGTCAATCTGTTCACAGCAAATATTTCTCTCCCACAAATATGTGATGTGATGTGGTCTATTAGATCTTTTCTAGGCTTAGATTAAGGTTCCCTTCCTGCCATTATTATGATAACATTCACAAAGCTCTTTGTGACAATGCATTTTTCATATTTTCCATAAGCCTGCAACTATGTGAATCATGAAAACTTCCCATTTAAATTACTCCCTTACTAAATAATTGATATAAAAGGCAAACATGAGCCATATAGGTTGATTATTCCCTCCTTCTAGGAGGCTTACCTATTGTGTAGGTATCAGCTTTTAGCAAAGAAAAATTAATTTCAATCTTGTCTTGAAAAAACAGTGTAGATCATAGGTTGCATGAGCAGCAGGAAAGGATGTAAAGAGAGGTCTGTGATAACATATTTTGGCAGAATCTTTCCATAATAAATAGTACATGAAAAGCCTTGAAATTTATTGCTAAGTATCTATAGTTGTTACATGCAGATAAGTCCACAACACCATTTCTATTGAGTCCTTTCAGGTTAACTACCCCAAGACTAGGGATTATCAGAACTAGGTATGTATCCTCTCTCTACATATATTTCCTGTAATTTCCTAGATTTAAAGCAATAAAAGCCATAAAGCACTCTGCTAGCAGGAAGGTTTAAATTCCCAGCACTGACTGCAATATCTTGGGCTGATAGATTAACTAATGGTTACACTTTGAAATTTTACAGGTGGATAAACTTCATGAACAACACTCTCCCTCTTGCATGATTTCCAGATATCTGATAGGAAGGAACAGGCATGTTTTTCCAAGGTTTCAAGGAACCTACACAGTAGTAGCTTTCTCTGTTCTTCTGCCTTATGCTTTAAGTTTTGGATTCATTATTACAAAACTAATTTTGTCTGTCTTTATATCTTATCTACTTTGGCTTTTTGCCATCTTCTGGACGTCCTGTTTCTTCCACTCTTCAGATTTTCTAAACCTGCAATCAATTTTTTCTGAACTTTACCACCACCATCTTTATGCCTTCTCATGTTACTCACTTTAACCAAGCAGTCATCTTCTGCTCCCCTTAGCAATGGGATCTCTGTATTCTCTACTAAGTGCCTTGCAATTAATTTTCCTTTTTTTCTAATTCCTGTTTTCCTACTCTACTCCCATTATGTCCTGGGTCCGGCATACCACCACTCTCGGTCTCATTCTTCCCTCAATATTACCTCTTGTTTCCCTGGACAGTTTCCTTCCAACATTAGTCAAATTTTCCTTCTCTTCCCAGGTGTGTAATCTTCCCCTTTTTGGTCTTCTTCCCTCTCTCATGGTTTATTATGGCAAATCCTTAGCACTTCTTAGACAGAAGAGGTGAGTAGATTTCTTCAACTCAGTCTGTCTTCCAACAGCACTTCACCCCATGGGACACCAGCAGCAAATTCATAGATTTATTCTGTGGGGATATTTTATGCATAATGTGCTGAGCATTCCAAATTGTGGGGAGGAAGAACATTATTTGATCAAATGAGTTGTCATCAACCTACAAAATGCAATTTATTAAAGATTTAAAACATACTTTTTATGGTATCTTATCCAAATTCAGCTAATTCAAGATGAATTTGCTCTTCAGCCATTTTCCAAAACACAAAGCTGCAAAAACATCTGAAAGAAAGGATGTTGGTAATTTTAACAGTGAAAAAAAGAACCTAAACTGACAAACCTAGTTTAAATAAAAACAAATCAGAAAAAAAAATAAAAATCAGGCACTTGGTATGGAGAACTTCAGTGCAAAGAAGCTGTGTCCAAATTAAAAGGAGATAGAAGTGTACTTTAAAAAGGAATGTCAGGGAACAAACCTTGTTTACCATATTGTTCATTATTCTGGCAAGTGTTCCTTTAAAGAAAGAGGAACATTTTCTGAAGGGGAACATTGGGAATGAATTGGATTTTTTTCTTGATATGGGGTTGGTGAAATGACATTTTGAAAACAGTCTGAAATGTTATGTTTTGTTCCAGCTTTCATCTGGAAAATTTTAAATGGTAACACCAAAAAAACATTGCATTTTAACAGTCAAGCATCAAAAACCAAGTATCTCACAAATAAACCATGCAGGACATTAAGAAACATCTTAGCTTAGGAGATCAGATTATCACAGGCAGGAGTTTGAACCAGGATCTTTAATAAGTGTCAGAGAGTAAATTTTATGTGGAAGTTCATGGAATTTGTCTTTTTCCTTTAACACTATTTCTCCTTTCTTTTTTAAAACTGTAACCTATAAAATACTTTCTTGCAATACTACCCGTTATGTAGAAAGGCAAATTAAAGACTGCTTCAGGAAATAAAATATTGAAGAGAAATATAAAGCAGTTGCAATTTAAAAAAAGGCATAAAAAATTGTGACAAAAGGGAAAATTTAAATTAAAGTTATCATATATGTTTGAGCCCTGTTGATTAGAGGATCTAAGCTGTCATATACATAGATATAGAACCAGCAACGAAGCTGTCAAAACTCCATAGCAAACTCCTGTTTTAATTTTTTGATGCTGTTGAATTAGTGATATTATTTTTCATCATGCTTATTTAGCATTAGCTGAATTTTCATAGAAAGGTTGAATGAAAACTTTGCAACCATGCCTCAAAATTAATTCAGGGTGTTTTTTTTTTTTTTTTTTTTTTTTACTATCTGTTTAGATTTACCTTGAGTGGCTGGGATAGAAATGCACAATTGCCAGAGAAGTGTCATTCATGGTCTTCAAAATTACCCATTTCTTGACATGACAAAAATATGTACATTTGGTTTTTGAAGGCCTGGTTCTTTGAGACAGAGTTGTCCATTTTATAAATCTGAGAGGCTTTATAACATTGCTAATCATATATCTGAGAATAGAGTACTTATGGAAAATCTCAGAGTCTGCTTTTCCAAACTGAGGTACCATGAAACCAAACCTGAAGTGCTATATCCACAACCAGATCCAGAAACCTCACACAGATATTTTGTTGAACACAACTGGGCAGGAAGCCACAACTTCCTGAGAATGGCAGCAGATCCCATTTCCTGGTCCTCACTAAATTTTGAAATCAACAGAGCCAGGAGCTGCTGTCTTGCACAGAAGCAGTATGTCCCCAGTGACCAGTTACATCTTCCCTCTCAAGCAGAGGGGCATGCTGAAATACATTCAGGGTCTGCTGATAAATTTAATCTCCTATTTAGAAAACAGTGAAATATGTTCCTCAGAGAAGCTGTGGTTGCCCCACCCCTGGAACTGTTCAGGGCCAGCGTGGATGGGCCTTTGAGCAACCTGCTTTCATGGAAGGTGTGTCTTCCCATGGCAGTGGGGTTGGAATTGGATGATCTCTTTAACAGCCCTTCCAATCCAAACAATTCTATGAATACCACTCTTGAAATGTTAAAATTTGCACACACATCTGCTCCTCAGAACATAATTCTAAAACCCACTGAGACAATTCTTTTTTGAGGGTGGGTCGTAGATGCAAAACACAGCTTATCATTACTAGAAATTACTTTTATGCTAGGGACAAAACTCTGTAGAGAGGGTCACAAGGTACTAAGTTTCAAATAAAACTGGCCAAAATTATTATTTCACACAACATATAGTTAGAAAATTTTTTTTTGTATCAATGTGTAAAAAATGACAAACTTTTCTCTTTTGAGATTTTAATGAAAATTTAAAACTCTGAACAGCAAACTCTGTAAGTCCTGTTTACAAATTCATCAAAAGATTGTGTTTCACGGAAATATTTTTCTTCATGTCATACTGCATTTAAAAAAAAAATTAAAACAGACTTTGGAATACGTTTTTTGAAAGTGAAATTTGCCATTTTAAAATTATTTCTATTTCATTGCCTTTAATTTATGCCATATCATATTATTTAAAAAAATAATTCTGAAGCAATATATTTCAATCATTTTAAAACAAAATATTTAACAATATGTTTCCATCTCATTATAGGCGAAAAAAAAAGAGAAAATAATATTTTTCTCTGTAACATAAGATCTAGTTCTCACCCAGCTATATTTTTTTGTCCTATAGGCCCTAAGCACCCCTCTAAGAACAGATGTGAGCAACAAGGTTTTTCTTTGTTTACAGCATTGGATTGGGGTTTAACTGAATTTAATTATTTCAAAATATATATTTTATGTGGTCAGACTTTCTCAACACAGTTTACCTTGGGTTGCTTCCTTTCACTGCAAAAATTCTAATGGGACATCAAACTGGCATGTGGTAATTATACCACTGAATGTGTGTTATTAGTAAAGATTAGATTTATGTCTACTAAAAGATAATAAAATAAAACAGCTGTTAGACTAGAACTGATACTGGTATAAATGGTTACTGGTATAAATGTTGCAGTACAATGGTATAAATGATATACTGGTATTAATTATTACAACATTTAGAGTTGCTCTTTGAGGTCCCAGGAAAACATTAACAAAGACTTTAGATGTCATGTTTGCATTAAATATTTGAAGATGAATTTGCCTAAAGTTTTTAGATATTGGTGGGGAAAAGGTATGTATTCTATCTAAAAAGAAAAAAATATGTTAAAAACTTATGGCATCTTAAATCTGGTACCAGCTGCTGAGAATGTAGTTATCATAAACTTCTAAATTATTTTTGGTTTAATCTTCTTTAAAATTATAATTCTAATAATCAAAACTTGAATTTGTGGATCTGCTCTATCTACTAGGGATATATGCAACATCCAGTGTTAATAATTGTCTAAGTTAGACCTGGGTTTGGCAGATAAACACTTCATGCAACTGGCAGTATCAGAAGAAATTAGTGACTGCACATGCTCATTTACAATGTGCAGGAAAAAAAAAAAGTTTTTTCAGGAAGACTCTTATCACTTTCTCAGAAATCCCATACCTCTAAAAAGCCTTCTATTTTGTGGATTTCACTTTCTTATGTGTGGGGTATCTATCACAGTAAAAAACTTTGTCATCTACTAAACCATCTATCTCAATAATTTATCTTAAATAATACTGAGAAAATGATGGTGCAATGAAATCCAGATAAGGTATTAATAGCATAATAAACCCTTTTAAGTCATTCTGAATGCTGTTTTTTAGAGTGAGGTTCCTTAGTCTAACTATACTATGTGTATACCTAAATTGAATTCTGCATAAAACAGGGAGCAAATGTTTCTGAATTACATAATGTAAAAAGTCAAAGCCTACATCTGTGGTCTTCAGCAAAGCCCACTTAACACTCTGAAAAGAAATAGTCTGAGATTAGGCATGCAATTTTGCCTGTGAAAGAGCAAATAACTTGAACAGCCAGGCTGAGCTTTGTGGTCACTGAGGCCAAGAAAAGGATTGTTTTCACAGGGAGTTGAAAGGCCTTGGTGGTTTTGGACAGTCTGCATCCGTCTGTGCAGCTCTGCATCCCTGCTGCTTCACAACACCACTGGAACTTGCTGGTCCTATTTCTACCTCTTTTACCTGAGCCTGCAAGAAATATACCCAAGCACCTGAAGACAAGGTGATGATGGTGTGAATTCTCATCCTCAGATACTTGCTGATTCTTGGGCAACAAGTTTTCTGTCTTATAGAACTCTACCAACTATTCCCAAACAAACAATTCCCAGATAACTAATCCAGAATTACTTAGTCATTCTCTTTTTGCTCTTTCAACTAGCTGTTCATGCTTCTTAAAAATCCCCACTGCAAGCTTTAAAGCCAGTCATGGTGATGAGAGCAGCCTAGCACATTCTCTATGAAAATGGCATTTGTTCTCTAGGCATCGTAATTTTCCTTGCACTATTTTAACACTTGGTTCTATTTTTTCTGTGCCAGTCTTAGCCCAGATCTAGTTCACATTTCTTTAAGTCCAGGTCTATTTTCTCTATTTTTAAGATTCTTTTAATAACCAAGATCAAAGAAATTCTGAGAGGAGGTGCATTTGTTTATAGTTAGTTTGAATTTCACAGAGTATAACTCTATTACATGGGAGCTCTGTGTCTCATGGTGTGTGTGTGTGTTTCATGGTGTACGAATGAAGACAAGGTTAAACTTTTCACATAATTATAATTTTCATTTTAGCAGTGCTATATTACATGTTGTTTTTCTCCAAATATTTGAAGCCTAAATTGTAAAATTTGAGAAGATATCTTCAACTAGAAATTCTGATCAATAAGAATATTGTGATATGGTCGGCTATATAAATAATATAAGCAGACACCTTTAAGAGGTTTACAAGCAAGTGACAGACAAAAAGAACTCATGGGAGATTTAAGATACTTACACGTGGTGCTGATGCTTTTTTATTCCCAGGTTTATTCATTTAACACTGAAATAGTGGACATTTACTTCCACCTGTGAACTGACTTGTGACTACTTTATATTCTGTGAGACTATACCTCAAAGTCCAGAAGACAGTAACAAAGCATGGCACTAAGTCAGGTACCTGCCTTTTCGCTCAGCCAGTGGTAATGATGTCCAGAAAAACAACAACACGTCTGAGCCACCGTGGCTGGTCCCAGGTGGAGATGGAATTTTCCTGAGCATTCCAAAGAGCAATATTTATCAAGCCCAGACTTCCACAGGTTAAGCTAATCACACTGAGCACATTACACTCTACTTCCAAAATCACCTTTGCAATTGATTATAAATGCACTACACGATTTGTGTTTGTGTCAACACTCATCAAGTTCTAGAATGCTTAAAATACATCCCAAACCCCCCCCATATATTAAACATATGGTCCAGAAAGTATTATTCTGTGCCAAAGCAACACATGAAATTTGAATTAGAGGTAAGCTTGGATAGAGCAATTAATTCTTTATGGGATGAGCATGGCTTTTCATGCCCAACTTCTGGGACAATGGCAGAGCACAGAATGCTATGGACAACTTGAAGAAAATTTTCAATTTTGCATTAAATGTGTTGCACAGCACTGATACAACGGACACTAAATTCTGCACCAAGGGACAGAAATACAGAGCAGAATAGCTTCTTTGCCTATTTCTGTGTTTTGTTTAGCATTTAAGACTGATTTGATATTTTGGAAATATTCAGTAGGTGGCTATTGATGCTAACTAATTTCACTAATGGGTTTATCACTTTTTACACCTGCTGTTCATGTTCATTATTTGACTTGCTGTGAACAACAGCAATTGTTCCCTTGTCAGAGAATCTCTCATCCAGCAGAGAGTCTTATCACACATCAGCGGCCCTAAGAGGCAGGTGATGGGGGAGTTGGTTTGGTAAAAGTGTGATAAAAGTGTGACATTCCACTTAATAATTATGTTTTCATAAATGCAGAAAATTTCATGTTTCACTAGCACCATATAATGGCATCTGGATATGGTTTTGTTTCTAACCACACCATTTGAGGTCTATGCTCAGTATGAGCAATTGTCATTCTGCATTTTAGGAGGGGCAATTGCAAATGTGCCCAAAGTAAAGGTACCTCTGACCCAGAGCAACAAGGATGCTCCCAGCTCTGCTGTCATGATGTTGGATACAAGTTGTTCTGTATAAACCACTCTTTCCCCTTCATACATTTACATAGAAAACTAGAATAATTCCTGGATTTTTCCAGCTGGCTTTCACTATGTCTGAAAAAGGTTAAGAATGCACAGGCAGCTTTTTATGTCTTTCCTACCAAGTGCATGTCATTTTGGCGGAAAGATACAATTTGATAAAGGCTCCTTATAAGAATTATTATGAGCATTTTATTTTAGAGGAGGGAAAATGAATAACTGTTTTCCCTTTCCTTTGTGGCATGCAAACTCCCTAACATTTACACATTATGCAAACTTCAAGGAGAAAGCAGTTAGCATGTCAGAGAACCAGCAGTGATAACACTTGAGCAGAGCAGTCTGCAGCATTCTCTTTAGTTTCACGACAGGCACATTAGCCTGGGTGTTAGCTGCTTCTCCTTAATTGGATTGCTTGCATAAATTGCAATACAAGGTGGACATGAGATAGCTTTCTTTTTCACCAATCAGTCATGTCAAGAGAACCTTATGTATTTTATATAGAAAGTAGAAAAAATGATTATTTGAAAAGATGAGAAGATGGTGCAGGGTAAAAGCTGATATTCTTCCTTTATAACAGATAGCCCCAAGTTGTAGAGGCCATTATTTCTTGCATTTTCAGAGCAAATGAACTTGACAGATGGCTGTGTCACCTAAACCCCTACCTACCAACTTGATTATGCAGAAAACAATACAATAGAAAAGAAATCATTACTGAAGGAACCTGGTTAGTCCACAGAGGGCTGAGCGGTGCAGAAGAACAAAATTACAGTTGTGGAATTGAACAGCAAGAATACATTTAACATAAAGTGGGTTACAGCAAGGCAATCAGTCATGGCTAAAGCTATTGTCTAGGCTTGCTTGCATGGTATATGAAGTAATCTGTCATCTACCAGTGAATTTATGCTTAGTTTATAGTAGAAAAATACAAAGGTTTTGCCAGGGCATGTTCTGGTAGTCTTAAGTAGCTCAACTATAGATCTATGAAATTAAAATTATGGGAAATCAGGACATTTTTCTGCTTCCAATCTGTTTTGGAGGACATTAATACCAAAGTAATTTCTTCTCCCTTCTCCCATGTTACTCAAATATTAACCAAATCCAACCACTTAAGGAAAGAGAAAATAGGCTGGGCAAGACAAATACTCAACCCAGGTTATACAGTATTACAATTACTCCATAAAAAGTTAGTTTGGACTTGCTGGAGGTCTGTCTATGGAAGTTATGGAATGATATTCAACAAGACAAGAAAGGGGCAGCACCTATTCCTGGTGGCCCAGTCCCCACATTAATTTTTGCACATTCTCTTCAAAAGAGATAAAATCTCTTATGATTATTATTATCTCTTATTGTTATTACTCTTTCTCAGAGGTATTATTATATGATCTTATACATCATTTGCAGAAATATGGGCTTCTAGTCTCTGTTTCTCTTGACAGTTTCAAGCAATACAATCCACTACTATATGCTTGAGGGCTTACCACCTGGTAAGACCTCATGTTAACTAATTCTTTCAATAAACTACTTTTGATATAACCCAGCTCATCTAGTTTGCCATTAACACCATTGAAAATATCCATTTTAGCAGGATAGGTGTGTTTGTTCACAGAGAGGTGCTTGTAAAAGGTTTGATGTGGCTGGTGGAGAGTCAAGACTGCTGAGAAAAATTTACAGAGTAGGGGAAATCTCTCCCTGTAGAACACAGTGGACTTCCATCCCAGAAACAGCTCTTTTTCCTCTATTACTAAGCTTCTCTGATATTCAGTATGTACATGACTGACTTCCACTTTTTTGCCTAAGACTTTTGGGACAGTCACGCTCTCATATCACGGGAAACCCATGCAGTAGTAGACAACTAAGTGTCCAGGAGTAAGAGTCTTGCTCCCAGAAATCCTCAATGTTGTAAGAGAAAACAAGAGAGACGATGGAGTTTCCAAAAAAAGAAGAATCTCTGTCTTCACTGCTTTGGAGCTTCCAAGCTTCTTACTGTTATATTAGAACTGTTTCAGCCAGATGAAGACAATCACAGATATTTTTAGCCTCAGCATGAAAATGAAGCTTTCAGTGTTTTCCTGATGCTGTGATCAATGCAACTTGAACAGCTCCAAAAAAAGTACTTTGTCTCTTGTGGAGGCTTGTGTCCTTTTATTGGTCTCAGGTCTAAGGAGTGTGTCTTTGGAATACCTAGGGGTTGAGCCTGATTTGGGGGAGCAGAGAAGAGTTCACGTCCTCCTCTAAGGTGTTAGGGACAGTTCATTCAATAGAGCTCACACATCTGCTTTTCCAGCACTGGAATTCTGTCTGCAATTTTTGCATATTGCTGAGAACTTCCAGATCTCTACTAGGTTCAACACAATGACTGGCTTTGGTAATGTTGAAAATATTGACAATACAACCAGAAACCCTATGCTTGATTGTAGAGTACCCCAAGAAAAACAAGTATTTAGCAGTGAAAACTTACCTGCAAGGTCTTTGTGTAAACCAAAAGCAAGATATGCCTTAACTATCTGGTAAACAAAAAAAAAAAATTTGCCCCATGAAGATTTCTGAGTCCACAGAAGTGCACAAGCACAGAAATAAATGAGTTCTGAAACATGAATAGGGAAGTATAGACTACTGCTCATTTTCATGAGGCTTTCTTAAGAACCATACTGGGAAAATACCTCTCCAGAACAAAGTTCAACACTCTCACAAGGGGACATGGAAGGACAAACCAAATCAGAATTATTCAGTGGGACAGGACATCATCCACTCTGGAGTTCAAATAAAACTTATACAACTCTGTGATTAATAAAATCATGTAATTTGTATTAAAAGCAGAGAAAATGAGCTTGGTAAATGATTGAATCACCTTTGTAAGAACTGACCCTAGCTACTGCGGAGCAGAAAGGCCTATTTTGGTATCTAAAGTACTGAAAGTAATGAAGAAATGAGGGCACAAATTTAAAACTCCTAAAGGAATTTGCTAAAACTGTCTTCAGTACTGAAACCAGACCACAATTTTCTCACTCTTTCAGACATCACCTCTTCTTCTCATGTCTTGACAAACATGATATCTTTATCATATCCAGAATTTAGACACTCATAGCCCTTGACAGTGGTATTATACATACACATATTTATCTATGTTCTGGTTAAAGTCCTAACTATAATAATCTTTTTCAGTCCTTTTGATTCCTATTCAGTTTATCTCTGAAAAATCATATCACATCTTTCTATCATAGTTCCATTTATGAACTCTTGCTCATTCCATCAAGATATTCTATGAGAAACTCAAGGGTTACAAATATAGAAAAAAAGAACAAAAGTTTTCAAAGACATCTCTGGAAGTTGTTTAAAGGTGATGTTCCAGCATCCAAAATATGAAGGCTGTTGTGGGAATACACCTGAAATCTAGGTAGTAGTAACAATCAAATTCTAGAGATTGAATTTATTCATTTATTGATATATATGTCTTTATCATCTCAAATCCTGTATTGGGATAGTCTAACAACTAAGTTCAAAACAAGGTTTCCTTTTCCCCCTTAAATTTGAAATAATTGAATAGTTCGCTTCCAATAAATTAAATTAGTTCAGAAGTAAAGTGTTTTTAATGTCAGGAATGACATTCTAGTTTACCTGAAAAGCTCACAGGCGAGCAACTAGCAGTTTAGCATGGCTTTATCAAGACCATCCCCCAGCTTCCTGATTTCAGATGTTTTACTCCCTTCCTTTCATGTGCTGTCAGAATTTTTTCCAGAGCAGCCCACTCTCCCCCTGCTACTCAAATTCCCAATATCCGTCAGATTAATGCCAGGATAGGATGTAACAGTGATCCTCTTCTGCTGATGCACTCTGTACTCTGAACAAAAAATATCTTTCATTTAAAACTAAACAGCAGATTACAAGAATCATATTCTCACGCCTCTAACCTCTGTCTGTGTTTTCACTTCACCCAGGGCAGATTTTGATTTCACCTTTGTCATTTCCTGGTGTACTTTCAGCCCTTCACCTGAATCAAAGACACATGTTCATGGCAGGCTAAAATTTGCTTTGAGAAGCAACTTTCCTCATGTTTCATACTTGGTATATCAGTTGCTTTTTTGGCTTAATTTTTATGTCTTTTCTGTAGGGCAAATAATCCACAGTTTTTCAGTTACTGCATAAAATAAATGTGTGTATGATTAATGGCTCAATTCAATATTAACTTACAAGGGATGTTGTATTTTGTTTCTCAGGTTGAGTTCTGACCTGATTACAAAATCTAGTGATAAGGAAATATTACTGAGTTCCTCTTCCTTGCAGGATACAGTTGTCCCTAGATGTATATAGTGATTGTTCATCTTGTTTTGAACAAGCAATCCCAACATTCATGCCTTGTCTTTATCTCCCCAGGTAATATTATTACTCTTTGGATTTTTTTTAAGCAGTGCTTTTTTGCTCTACGTTGAATCTGTGAGCATAACTAACGACCTGATTAATTACTGACGCTTCAATTTTGCAGCTAAGGAAGTGCACTTCAATAAGTAATATGCACTGGTTGCAGCTGTCCTGGTTCTTGCTAGAACTGGGATTCTTTTAGAACTAGCACACTTCCCAGCCAGCCCTGAGACTAACTCAGACTGCAGGAGTTTTGTGGATATGTCAATCTATAAGCCCCGTTTGCTTTCAGTAGCAGGGAAGATTGGGACCATTTACAGACTCCTGGTACCCATATTACGGCAGGGGGGATATTTAGAAGAAATCAGTCTGGGCCACCATTCCCTGCCTGTTGCCAGGGGACCTACATGTAAAATGGGTCACTCTAATGAGTAGTATGTGAACCTGTTTTCTTGTAAAGACCTCATATAGAATATGTGATTTTTGAAGCTGACTAATTACATATCTTTCAGTGGTTATTTATTTGCTGAAATCCAGTTCTAAAATAAGTACATGAAATCCTTTATGAATTCAGAGTAATAGCACATACACGTAATTATGTCCAACTATTGCTTTTGTAGAGGTTGTTGTCCAGTTCTCTTTACCAGTGGGCTGCAGAAGAGTCAAAATCCCAAGACTTGATCCTGTTGCTGCCTACACATGTGTTCTGCTTATAAAAAAGTTAATTGTACTCTCTGGCACAGGCTTTTAAGGATGAATCTCACCTTGCTCTAAGAATCCAAAAAGTGCTAGAGTTTGCAACTTTAGTTCTCAAAAACTTTTCTTCATATTCTACAACATGCTGCAAGGCAGTTCACAATTCTTAGTTGTTCACAGCATTAATTTACTTTATTGATGACATCATCAGTATTTTGTCACTGTAGAGTTTAGTTGTCCTGGTAAAGCTGACCATGGAAGATTTGAACATTGATTTTTTTTTCCCCTTCTGTAGCATAAGTGGATGATTTATCATCTTCTTCTGGGACATCAGCCAGAGGCAAGAAATAGCTCTAATAACATGCTCTGAAGTGACTTATACTGACTGTGTGTTTAAAAATGTGGTCAAATAATACGCTGTACCTGGCCATAGGAACATCAACCATCGGGAAAGACAGGAAAGCTTTTCATACAAACAAATGACATCTGCCATACAACAATTACAGGACCCAGCTTTCCTTCAGAAATAGTTCCGAGATTTCCTTCACTTGTATTTGAATGTAAAACCCCATATATAGGGCTTGATTTTTATGATTTAAAAATTTCTGAATAAAATATTACGAAAATCTCTTAAAATCAGCAAAAGGTAGTAGAAAACACAAATTTCATGTGCAAACTTTCTTCCTCAATGAGCGTTTAGATTTCGGCATCACTAATGTTATTAATTTTCTTTCATTGACATTGTATCAAAGTACAGTCTTGGAAAAACAAATCTAATGCAACAAAAGACAAAATAATGGCAACCAATGCCACACTTTGAGATGAAACATGAAGGCATGGATGAAAAACAATTTCATAGGATTCCCTGTTACCTCAGTAGATTCATGCATGTGTGTGCATGAAAGGAAAACAGATTGGATGCAATTTGATGTTACATTTCCTAAGGTGACAAAGCTGGCTGTTTCCTGATTTATGTAGCAGTCCCATAAGCAGTCATATTGCCACCACTGATGCAGCAGGAGAAGGAAAAATGGTAGTACAAGGATGGGAAATAATGACAAAATAGGAAATAGGACTGCCTTATGCTGGAGGGAGAGAAAAAAAAGCAGATAATTGGAGGAATGCATTTTACAGATAAAAATTAATTTTAATTGAGGAAGCAACTAGAAGTAATTTACAAACAAATTTATAAATTGGTCTCAGGGTTAAATCATTTCTAACATGCAAAAAGCCCAGAAATAAAGACTGGAAAATACATATATATTCATTTTGCATATGTGCAATCTAAGCAAAAAGAGATCCTTCGGGCATATGTGGATAAGTAATGACAAACATTATAACTGCATTGGGTCTCTTTAATATTTGCTTTACCGCATATTTATTTGAGGAAATCTTTGGTCTTTTAAATGTTCATTTGAAAATACCAGAGTCCAAAGATGACAAATTTATAAACATGTCATGAACTTTGGTTACATGCAGAAATGCAATTTATTTTGAGACTGAATAGAAATCATTTTGGAAAGGACAGGAACTGTTTATATAGGTCACATCACTCAGTAATTCATATAGTCATTCATATACACTACTACTAGGCCAGATTTTTAGTTGAGGTAAATGGTTGTAGCTTGATAGTTACATGAAGCTTCACAACCACCTGTTTTAATGTTTCTGCCTTGTATAGATAAATAAAAAAATAAACATTCTGTGATTCTAGGAGCTCACATGCTCAAGGCAATTAATTTATTTTCTTCCAGGCTGTAGTACTGACATAGAACAATTTCTGGTCTGATTTTGGGGTTTAGATTTTTTAAATTAGACTATATTCAAGACTGTTAGCCAATCAGAATAAACTATTTCAATTTATCACTAGCTTATTGTAGTAGGAAATATTTTCATGAATTTAGATAAACGTGTTAAAGTCAGCCAGGTTCCAGTACAATGATAAATCTCACAAATGCCAGATTATTAAATAAAATAAAATCAAATAAATAAAATAAAATATTGAAGTACCTTATTCTAAAACTGTTTCTACATGGCAAAAATTATCCTAAAAATATAGCGACCAATTTTTCTTTCTGCAAGAATGAAACTAGGAATTATTTTTTAAACAGAAATATGTTAGCTGAGTATTTTGAGCTTTCCTGAGATTTCTCTTCATATCCTTCAAACTCTGTCAAATTTTGAAAGAATTTATTCTGAATCCTTAGTTCCCTTTTAAGTATGAGTTCACCACAACCCATATCCTATTTGCTCAACTACTTCTTGTATATTTATGCCCTTTCCAATGCATCAGAAACACAGAATTTTCTGAATTTTTTAGAAGTCAGTTCAGCATCTTGTTAGTCCACTGGACTCTCTCAGGCCATACTCATTTGGCTTACGAGAATGGTGCTCAATGAATATCCTCCAAAGTCACTCCCCCCTCCTATTTAGCTTGTCAGGAGAAAGGGGTTTTAAGTACCAGTTCTCACTCTCTTTGTACAACCATTTCAGCTGCAGGAATTACTTGTAAACACATGAGTCAGCCACCAAGAAGAGAAATTATCTTGCTTTCCTCTGCATAGGACCCAAAGGAAAATCTCTGCCTCTCATTTCAAGGGATTTGCACCGGTTGGGGAAGAGCAGGTTATGCTGGCTGTGCACTTGATGTGAGCACCATCTGGCAGTGGCAGGGAAGGGTGACTCTGGGGGAACACTGTCAAGAGCACTCTGCTGCTGCTCTAAAGAGGAGCAACATCAACATCTTGCAGGAATATGCTGCTGGTTTTACCATATGTGATAACAGACTGAGACTGGACATGGCCACTTCTTGAGGGACTACATTTCCCCAGCTGATGAGGGATCCATTTCTGCCTTTGTAATATAAGAAATCTGAGTTCAGGGTTTATTCACCTTGTGCCTTTCTTGAGCACACAAACCAGCGTCTTGATTGTTTATCTTCCAAATCTACTGGATTCCAAGGCATATGCCAAAAAACTTTGAGATTTTCATGTAATAGTGTGTAAGATACCTACAAGCTACAGAACTGCATCCAAAGGAACATTTCCTTCCTGTGAGAAGAGATCCTGGGGCAGATTGGTTTTAACACTCAAAATGCTGTAATAAACCACTTTCCTTGTGTTACTTGAAAAAAATAGTCGAAGCAGGAAGCTACCAGAGGCAGCCTACACAAAAAAATAATCACAGTATCAGACACTGGCACCAGTACCTAAAACAAAATGCAAATTGCCATCTCTGAAATGAAGTTCTGCTTGCAGTCTTTGTCTTACCAGCTACATACTCATAATCCTTCAGGTGGAAATACTATGTACTCTTCCTGTAGATATTTGAATGGACTTACAAAGCTGTTTTTTGGGAAGGCAGTGGGGAGGTGTGGGTCAATGGAAAGCAAATAAATGAAACAAAGATTACTGTAAGAACTGGTTGTTCATGTCATATGAAAATATGTGAAGAATCAATAAGAATTATTTCCAAAATATCAAAATGTTCTGGCAAATATTAGGATAGGCCTGGCTTAAGCTACTGAATTAATAGAAAGATAAAATAAAATAAAATAAATTTAATAAATTTACACCCTTGTATATGAATCACACACACTTCTTAGAATGTTTCCACAGCTACAGAAAACTAAATGAAACAAAAAATGGCTTGTTTCAACACAAGAAAAAAAATTCTAGGTCTTCTCTATTTTCCAGGCAATATTATCATAGAACCATAGTCTCAGGTTGAAAAGGATCTTTAAAAGGCATGTAGTCCAACTCCCCCAGGATCTTTTCCTAGATCAGGTTGTTTAGATTCTTGTCCATATAACCTGGCCTTAAATGTTGCCAGGGATGGGCATCTACCACTTTTTTGGGTAGTCTTTTCCAGTGTTTCACCCCCCTCATTGTACAGCATTCATGCTTTATGTCCAATATAAATATATCCTTTCAGTTTAAAATCACCCCCTATTGTCTGATTGCAATAGGCCCTCCCAAAAAGTATGTTCCCATCTTTCTTGTAAGCCACTTTTAAGCCCTAAAAGACCACCATTTTTTTTCTTTTCCTCTTTTTCTTTTTTTTTTTTTTTCCCCCAGGCTGAACAATCACAGCCTGTCTTTGTTAGGAGAGGTGTTTTTGTGGCCCCTCCACTCTGGACTTGCTCCAAAAGGTCCATGTCCTTCCTGTGCTGAGAACCCCAGAGCTGGATGCTACACTCCAGGTGGGGTCTCAGGAGACCAGGGCAGGGGGGAATTGCCTCCCTTGCCCTACTGGTCAAGGTGTTTCTGATGCAGCCCAGGACACATTTGGCCTTCTGGGCTAGGAGTATCCATTGCCAGCTCATGTCCAGCCTCTCATCCACCAGCACCCCAAGCACTCCTCACAGGGCTGCTCTCCATCTGTTCATCCCCAGCCTGTGCTGATACCAGGGGTTGCCCCAAACCAGGTGCAGTACCTTGCACTTGGTCTTGTTAAGCCACATGACATTCCCATGTGCCCATTTCTTGAGCTTGTCCAGGTTCCCCTAGGTGGCATCCTGCCCTTCAGGGCATGTGAACTACACCAACCAGCTTGCTGTCCTCTGCAAACTTATTGTTTCCTTCTTAAAGGAATGTACCTTCAAGTTTTTTCACTGGTGTTTCTCTGCAGCAGGCTGAGGTCCTCATTAGCAGAACATCCAGTAACCTTGGTGTGTCCTCCCAGATTTTGTCACAGACAAGCCTGATATTATCCCATCCCCATTAAGTCTTAGGAAATTTGCTGTTTTTAAGGCTGGATTCACAACAAAGTAATGGGTATTAATTAGGAGATGCCACTTAAGAGTAAATACTGCCACATCATTGTGAACTTTTCATACGTATTTTGTGCTCACTATCAAAGGAGTGAGACAGCCAGCAGTTAGGATCAGGCTACTAAAAATATCACCCCTTTGTAAAACTCTGACCAAAATAAACCTGAGAAAGGCTATAACAATATTATCACTGACTAAACACCACTTTGTCTTCCGCTAAGGAGCTCAGTGTTTCCAGCCTTAGAGGAAAAAAATCTTTAGAAGTTATATGACTCCATGATTTCAGGTAGTGGCTCTGAGAAACAAATTGAATTCCTACTACTGAGTTAGAAAAGAAACTTTGGTCCTGGAAGTAGCAAAATGTAATGGTTATTTTTTTTTTTAATTTCTTTTTCTTTCATACCATACTATTATAAAAGCAAAATTACATTTTGTCCAGTAAGACTGTTTTCAAAGTGTTAGAGTGAATTTTGGAGGGATAGAGGAGTAGAAGTCTTCTCTGGAAAAAAACCCCAAAAAAACTAAAAATAAAAAATCTTTGGTATTGAGCTAGATCTCTTTTAATCCTCTGATAAAATTATGTGGGATTCTGTTGTAAGATATTTCTAAAAACATATCTAGAAAGTGAGGCTTAATTTTGAAAGTTAGCGTTCCTGATGTACAAAAAAAATCATAAAAGCTCCACAGAGCTCCAAGAGACCTGCCTTACACTGTTTGCCATGAGAAGACCTTGTCCTCATTTTTACAAGCAAGTACCAGACCTGACCTGTTAGTCCACTTATGTAAATAATAAGTCCAATTCCCTTTGCAAGCTCCTGCTAAAGCTGTGCCATTAGAGCCATCGTGTCATTTAGGCAGTCAGTGGAGAATCAAAGACTGCCTGTGCTGCAGCAGCCCAGTGCTACGTTTCTAAGAAAATGGGCTCTTAAAAAAGGAAATGTCACACCGCAGTGTGAGAGATAAACAGAGGTATATCTTTAGAGCAGCAGGCAGGGACTGTAGAAACACTCTCTGTAAATGACTTTGATCCCCTAGTGTGATGAATCATGGAGTCGCAAATCCTTTTTAGCTAATTGCTATCAGCTTGTGAGATTTTTCCTTCCATGTTCAATATCAATTTTCAGGGCCATAGGAGATAGCACTTGTCCCCCGAGTCTGCTGGCGACTTACCGCTAAAACTGAACTAGCACCACTTAACAGTTTAAAGGGGGAAGTCATTTAATATGACACTGCTGCTGGTAACTAAAAGGGAAAATATTAGGGGCAAATAAAGGGAACAGTAAACCTTTTTTTTTACTGTCAATGACTTGCCTTTGAAAATGTCCTTTCCATATCCACGTAGTATCAGTGCATCTATCTCAAAGCAAAAGAAGTTTTAATTATTCAAAAGTGGTAAGCAGGGACTTGGGAAAAAAGAGAGTGAAATTTGGTTGGTCTTCAATTACAAAAATTTCCACATTAAAAATTGTAAATAAAATAAACTTTATAAAGACTCTTTGAACCATACTATTGGACTAAATTATAAATTTAGAATATAATTTTGAATTTAAACACAGTGTGTATTCCACTCCATTTGCGCTTTCAAGACTATCAAGGGAAAATGTTTTAGATTTCAAGGAAATCTGGTCCTTTCCTGTTCACTGGAATTTTTTTCTGCAAAATTTTGTAATCACTGCTTACTCACAAGGTTATGAAGACCAGAAGTTACATCTTTAAAGGATAACAGCATGATACTTTTCCAGACTATAGGGGAACACAACTCCCTGCAATTTCTGAACATTTCAGACTTAGAAATTCTAAATTCATATTTGTCTCTTGGTATTCAGTAGCCCCTGAATGCAGACAGCATCTCCAATAGTCAAAAGCACTTAGTAAATAAACTTAGATTTAGTATCAAATTTCATGGTGCTTAAAATGTAGAATTTACAGAATGAAAGAGGAAGCTATTAGGCTAACTGATTGTGTAAAGCTAAAAAAACATAGTGCTTCAAGTAAGTGTAGGAAATTTTGTTTTAAAAAGAGCAACAGGACTTACTTTTGATGAATCCTTTAAGTTAGTCGAACTGTCACTGTTGGTTCTATGGGCTTCACAGTCATTCACTGGATTTAATACTTGGAACAGTGACAATTTTCCAGTCTAGATTAGGAGTATTTTTTTAATCTGTATAGAAGAAAATTAACACTTTATCCTATGAAGTGTAATCACCATTTAAGGATAAATATTTGTCCAATAAAGCCTAGCTTCAGAGCAAAATTCGGTTTAATTTGTTGCAGATCAAGAGTTAATCACAAAAAATTATTCTGAGACAAATTTTAAACAACATTCTTTTTAGAAAATATAGAAATAAATAAGTATGTAAATAAAAGCCATTTGGCACTTATTGTTTCCTGATGTTTTTCCATTGGTCTCCTTATCAAGAGAAATGTCTAATATTAGAGTAGAAATTCATTTATTTGAGCTGGGATAGACTAAAAGTTGGAAATGAGATGATGATTATGGGATTTCAATGTGCAGAAAACAAAATTAAATTTCAATGTGCAGAAAAAAAAATGTAATAAAATATAATTAACTGAGCACCCAGATTCTGAGCTGGTATCCAAATTATTTTCTTTCCTGGAGAAGGCAATAAAATTTTGGTGACAAGACTCGTAGTTTTGAATACTTTCCCAATTTTGAATATTTTCTTAAGTTTTAGTTTCCCCTCAGCTGTTTCTTATGGGGACTTCTTAGCACATGGGGCTGCGGCATCTCCTGCGCTGCATCACGTAAGAATAGAGCAGGACACCTCTCAGCTTCCACCTTACACCTGGGTTCCACTTCACAGTGTACATTTAACTTGCATGTACTTTTTAATATTGTCCATCAAGTATCCAAGGGAGAACATAAAATTTTTCATGTTTTTTCCCTTGTCTTGCCCAGAACTTTTTTCTCTGAAAGTTGACTCAAAAAAATTCAGCCTACTACCTGATCACAGCAGCATCACTCATGAATTCAAAATATCTGTGTTCCAAAATTTCATTACAATGATGCATTTTATAAGGCATTGTCTTACAATGTGCTCATAAAAAAGAGAAGTAAAACTGATTCATATTTCTAGCCCATTTGCAGAGATGTTAGGGTAAAGGAGTAAGGAGAGGAGTCTGAAGGATCAAAACTTTTACTCAGAGAGAAAAAAGTAGATGCTAACTTTGACATGAACTGACTTGATAGTAGGAGTCAAAGACTGAGAAAAGCAAGTAGCTTCACTCTAGGATTTTCCAATTTCCCCAAAACATGCAACAGTTAAGTTCTGAGAAATGTGAAGAGGAAAAAAATAAATTTGCAAAAATTTTGGACAGTGCAAGTGGATTTGAAGAAAGTTCCTCTGTGGAGTTTTATGTCTAAAAATGTTTTTTCCTTTGTGAGGAAAAATAAAACAAAGTATTTTCAAGCTCACTGTAAAATTAAAATCTTCAAGGCTGGATGAACAGATTTAAAACTTTTTGGTGATTAAAATACTTGTAAATTTACATAAAAGCTGCAGCTGATATTGCAAACTAAAAAGCAATACTAATACCATGTTTAAGTACAACCTCTTCATGTGAATAAAATTAAATTTGTTCTAAAGCTCAAAAATAAACTTCTGACAATGAAGGCAGCAACATAGGTCACACAAATTTTGATTGCAAAATTTTGTCTGCTATCCTCTCTGATAGTGGTAGAATTATGCTCTTAGAAAATATTATAAATTATCTTTAATTTACAGACAGAAAACATGTTAAAATTCCAGCTGGTCACACAGCTCAATGAAAATTTCAATACATTTTCAATGCAATTTAAATTCAATTCAACAAAACTGTATTATTGTAGCTACTTAAAACCTCATCAGGTAAGATATGAATCAATTTTTTTTCCTCTCTCACTGGAAGTAAAAATTGTTTTTTGGTATCTCTAGGGTGTGAAATTAGGATCCAAGATATCTCGGTATGACTCTTACTCAACAAAATTATTCTCCCAGCAGAATTTTACTGATGAATTTGAGGGAAAAAAAGATTGGAAGATAACTTTGGAATAATGACTGGGCACTAAATCTACCTAATAGTCACCAATGGTGCATTCTCATGTTTTCTCTCATTGCAAAGGCAGAGTATCCCACTTTTGACTTTTGCAAAAACCAGATGCTAACACTCACATGTGAAACTCTCTATTGTGATTCAGGGATTTGGTCCAATTATTGAAGTAACTTTAAAAAAAAAGGAAAAAAATTGTCTATGATAAAAAATTCTGAATATAAAAAAGACATGTAATAGAATTGTATTTTGAAGAAGTTGAAAAAGAAGCACAGGAAAAGTATAAACAGAGAAATCTTTTTTCAGTAAAAATTGACCTTACTTGTGTCATATAAATTTTTAATACACTATACAATATATTGTTTTCCAGCATTTATTGCTGATAAGAAACGTAATTATCAAAATAATTTTTCAAATAACAAAAAATACATGACACTCATCAGTAAAATTCACTAGATTTTTAATAATAGGAAAATAATCTGAATTTTTGGATCTGCTCTGCACTTGCTGAGGATGTTTGAGTCAAAGGTTTTAGCTACAGTTCATTGTTTTCATTCAATAACTACCTTAGTTGTAGCTGTGAAAAAAATAATGTATAATGAAATAAAGATGTACAAAAAAGTGCACTTGAGCTTTTAAATAAATGGGGGCAAAAGTGCACAGGCTATTCTAGGACCTGCAGGGACGGCATAATACCAGCTTAAGTAATGCGCCTCAGTTAAAAGTGACTCTGTGCTGTTAGTGAGAATATCTATTGGAGTTTAGAGGAAAACTAAGTTTGGCCATTTTCCACCTTTTAAAAATCCTGTGAAAGAGCCTCCCTGGCAATCACTGTCAGTTGGATGCTGTTCAGAACCTGGGCAACTTCAGCACCACAAAATTACAAAATGCAATCCTGCCCTGGATCTTCACGGTATAATTCTCACAAATGCCAGTCGATGTCCTAGCTAAACAGAGGGTAAAGGACAAGGTCACAGGATAATGAATTTAACTCTAGGTTTTTAAATGAGGGAGGTTGAGTTGTTGAGGCTTTATCTTTTTTTTTTTTTTTTTTTTTTTAAATGGCATCTTTTTCTTCCTCAGGGAGATCTGCAGGCTGTGGCTTTTTGCCTTTGAACATCCTCAAGTCAAGCATCAAGAAAAGGTGATGAGGGTTAGGGAGGCTCCCTTGACATTTGGTGCACTGGCATCAGCCTTTGCAATTACGGGCCACCTTTCTAGCAGACGGTAATTGAAAAGTGTGAACCACATGGGCTCTAGTCAATAATAGCGTCAGCATACAAATGACACTCTGAGCTTTCTGTGTTCGCCATCCACTGTTTTTGCTTTTCACCTTTTATCCTTCTCAGCATCATGACTTAATCCACTCTAATGAGGTGAGCTCTATTGCCAAAAATCGGCAGCAACACAGCTCTCTTCTGGCACCACTTGGGGTTTGTAAGGAGTCAAAAAAATAGTAAGTCTGTCAGCTTTCCAAAAAGAGGACGACAGTGCACCCTTTGAAATGTCCTCAGCTTTCCTGAGCACTCTTTTGAGTACAGGCTTCTTCCACCCTTGCTAAGGAATGCATCCCACCTTCATAAAACTTGCTCATCAGCAACCCAAGGTGACCAGAGCCTTTGAGTTAATTTAGTACATGCATTTCCTAGCTTGAAGGTCATTATTGGTGGCCACATGTCACTGTTTACAAACAGCAGGTGACTGCCAACAGTGGTGAGTGTGTGAATTTCCTTTGCTCTCTTTTCCTTACCCATCTGTCCACGTTTCTGGAATCATAAGTATCTGCTTGTAGTAAAAGCCTCAGAAGAGAATGCCAAGATATTGTAGATGATAAGACACAGAAAGAAGGTAGCCAGTTACTTCTGAGTTACTAAAAGGAAAACAGCTAATTTTGCAGAGACTTTTTTCCTGTCTTTTCTTTTCTCACACTCATTTTAACTTAAGGTCATGGAAGGGTACATTGTCTATGTAGTACTTACAAAGAGCACTTACAAAGACCTGGAATTAATGAGTTCTGCCTAGCTATGAGATTTTCATGAGATTTCAAAATGGATCCAGAGTAGAGTTCGACACATGTGTCAGTCATAAATAAATGCCATAATAAACTGAAATTAAATCAATTTCTAAAATATATATATTTAATTGTGTAAAATTTGATCCTTAGAAATGGTGTGGTACATTTATCAATAACTTTAACTGCAATGGCAATTTCCATATTTAAAGATGAAGACAGAGGGTGGGGGTAGGGAGAAGAAGAAAAAGAAATACAATGGAAAGTGTTTCCATGGGATTAGACCACATGGCTTTAATACACATATACACAACTGAGGAAAGCAGAGAATTTTGCCTCTTACACTTCTTGGACCTCTCTCTCCTTTCTTCATCTCTAATCTGGTTTTTGCCAATTCCTTTTGATCTATCAGGGGCAGGCAAGTCAGGTCCGTAAGTACAGATGGAGTAAATATGGAGATTAGCCTCTCCTCGTACTGCATTAGCTCCTAATACCTGATTAAGCCCAGAATCATGCAATTGTCTTCGTGTTGGCTATCAGAGTGGCAGAGCACAGAAGGGGGCAGGATGAAGGCTGATTTTGTAATGGATACTTATTTTATCCCAGTGCTCTAAGAAGATTAGGCCTGGGGGTGTCACATTAGCCATGATCTCTGGGCCTTTGGTAGGCTCTTGCAGTTTTCAAACACCTCTGCTTCAGCTGTAGAACAAACAGGCAGCTTGGACGCTGTGGCCCCATGTTGTGGCATGAATAATTGCACACTGCAAATTGTTTGAAGATCACAAAGTGCTGTGTAAATTACCCAGTTTTGGCTTAGTAGAAGTGATTTGTGGTGATTTACTGAATCTTTTCACAGTTCGGCACTAAACTTTCCACATTTCTCTCTATCTGAGACGGAATGAAAGTTGAGTCATATTTTCCTTTATTCTTATCAGATCAATCTTTATAAAGCCAGATTGTATAAACTGCTGTACTGTATGCAAACCCTGCATGCAGCACTTTGTCTTTGGTACAGGTTCAATTATATTTAGCTGAAGCACCGAAAGATGCCTATTCAGCACAAACCCTAAATCGGCTCATGTGATGAATGTAAGGACATGCTCAAAACCATCTGTATAATACATGCAGAAATTGTACATGTGAAAGCCTGCACCTTTTTTTTTTTCCATGAAAGTTTCCAGCAAGCATTCCTTTTTGTTTAGAAATGTCTCAACCTCATCAATGACCAAGTGAAGACAAAAAAATAAAAGTTACTTTGCACTCATTTGGGAAAACTGTGAATTGAAATCCAAAGTGAAATCAGTAATATGAGATGCTAAAATTAAAAAAAAAAAACAAAAAACCCAAGCATTAGTAATTGAAAGAAACAGAAACATTTGTAATATTGGTACTTATGATGAAAAACACCTTTTTATTGTGTTAGAGAATTTTTCTATGTTTTTTAAAAAATTAATAATCACTCAGGTCTATAAATTTAATTGTATTGAAATTAATTAAGAAGTGAAGTACTTTTCAGTTTCAAAATGATTTTTAAGGCACTGTATAAACACATTAAACTATCGAGAATCAGTAAGAAGCATCATATTTAATAAAGTAAACCTTGAAAATTAAAAGTCTAAAGCAATACTTTGTCAGCTATATCTAATAGTGGAAGGTAAATATCAAGCTTTGGGGAGAGGGTGTTGCCTCTTTTTGTGACTGATGAGGAATAATCATGCTTCCTCTTCTTTTCCCCTGGGGCCAGAGAAATGGAAAAGATGTGAACTGTCCTTCGTTTTTTCTTTTGTAAAACTGGCATTATTGTGGGTATGTATGCTTTTTTGCCCTACTTGAAATAATTGTACTTCATTCAAGCACAACAAATTGACACAAAGAAACCTGGGAGTAAATTCCAAGTCTAAGAATTTATTTTGAAACATCATTTTGTGCTATTACACTTTCATTTATTAATCAACATAATAATATTTTTATCACAACAAAGGTAAAATAATTAAGGTGGTAAACATGGGGGTATTCTGTGCATATTTCCTAAGTCAGTGGAAAAAAAAAGTAATTTTATAAAATGCAATGTAATGTATGTTTATTCTATACACTATATATGGGTTTTTTTAGGTACTGATCAATTAATATTTCCAGATATTTTCACTAAGGACTAGGAGAACCTAAACAAACATTCAGGATGCAAGTGTACTCAAACATGCACATACATGTGTACACAAAAAAACCTGCAAGATTCATATACCTTGTTTTAAATCATCAAAAAAAAAAATCTCTAAAAAGTAGTTTCTACCCACTACTAAAATCAAATATTCACATTGTTGTTCAAATCTGATTACATTTTAAGTAACTGTTTACTAAAGTATTTAAAAAAAATGTCTAAGTGCAATCCTTGGGAGATATAAGCACATGCTGAGGTAGAGATGCTGTTCTTCTATACACAGAATATATTGCATCAGGTAGATATATTTCAAAAGAAAAAGAAGCTGCATTTAAAGAATTCAAGCAGTCTTGGTGAGCCTTCCCATTTGTTCTGTTTATCAAATAAAAGGCATTTCTCCCCACATCCACATGAAAAAATATATACTTTCGATCTCAAAATTGTGGAAAAACTACTTTTGGTCAATGAAACTTGGGACTTTGAACCACATTGCATTAAAAGTATGAAACTGCAAACCCCCTGACATGTTGGTCTATTTATCTTCCTGTTTGTGAAGTATCCTATGCTCTCCATGTCCAGTGGGTCAAATACAACCTGTTTAAAACAGATTTGTAAGGGACATCTGGAGGAAACATTAAGGTATTTCCTAACGTCTACTGAACAAGAAAAAACAGCTAAATATACCTTAAAATTTTACTAATTTCTGAATGGGAAAACAGTAAGCTGGTAACTTATTGTGCAATCACTGTTTCTCACAAATCTGTCTGGCCAAGAAGTTGGAAGAATTCATTACCTGGTGAAGTGTCTTTGAAATCCAAACACACCTTTTTTTTTTATCTGAGGGAGGATGGACATTCATGAAATTTAAAATCAAATGAAAACATAATGAGAATTTTAGTCTTTTGTCCTCAATAGATGAGGTAATTTCTCATATTTCCTAACTTGTAATTTACTGAAAAGACATCTTTTGGGACTTGGCCAAGTGCAATCATCCCATGCATTTGATATTTGCTCACATTTAATTGAATTAAGATACTTTTAGTGGGAACCTAAAGAGGTCTAAAAAGGCTCATAAACTAGGCCTGTGTGTGCCTGAAATAAGTTACATAGTGGGGTCTGTCACCCCAGACTACCACCACCATTAGGAAGTCTCCTGGTTTTCTGTTCTCCACTAGTTTTCTGACTCTGCCAAACCTTTATTCCCCCAAACCCATATTGTCCCACCAAAATGAAGCTCCATCCAACACAAGTCATTAAAGTGGTTGGAATCATTAATTTATAATTCAATATTATGCAAATATAATTTAATTTATGTATTGATTTATTATTAATAATTTATAAATTATTAATATTATTAAGAAAGAGTATTATGTGTGTCAATCTTTCCTGATAGAAGCATTATCTATACCCTTCATAGAGAGGCATTTAAAATCTACAGCTGCCATATAAAGATTAATAGCAGCAATACATTCATGGCACAATAAGAGTGTATCACTATTTGGTTCTGAGAAATTCTTTATAATGAAATTACAATATAAATAGTTCAGAAGAGTAATTTTAATCTATTTAGGAAGATATACATTAGTAAATACTATATTTAAATAAAACAAAACCCTCATCCTACAATGGTGGTGTTTAGTCTGATGATTCTTCTTTTAAAAGAGATAACTCCAATTTGTTCTCTACCTCTTTCTGAAGACAGATGCATTCAAAATGACTGGAAAACTAATTGGTTTGGAATTTTAGCAATAAACGTGAAAGGAAAAAAAGCAAAAATTCTATTAAATTAATGAGTTAATCATTATCTTACTGAGGTTAGGGAGACTAATGTGTTACATATACATCATTACATATACAACACACTTTATTAAAAAATTTGAGACAAATAAAGAAGGAAAAATCTATGCTAACTGTAGCCCATTCAAGCTTGAGAATAATACCCTTAGCTGCTGAGTAAATCTGGTATGATGTTTCTCCTAATTCTTCTGGAAGACCCTCAGGTACTCGTTCTAGAAAACACATACATCAGGCCCCGTGTATCAGCATCTCACTAGCCTCACCATCTCTCTTGGGTAGCTCCATATAAATTCACAGATTCATATAGTATTTTTCTCATCCAAAATGTCTAGTTGTGTGTGCCTCCATGATTCTCCTTGTTGACATTAGACTCAGAGAAAGTCCTCCTGGAGGACCAGCTGTCCTTGCCCGGTACAATTCACAGACTTGCTAGCAGGTGGCGTTAGGAGCAGGGAATGCTAAGGGGACCAAAACCCAGCAAGTGTAAATACCAGTTCTGCTGTTCACTTGAGTAGTAGCAGGACTGGATTTGCTGCTTTTATGGCTTTCCTCCTCTGTTACCTGGGTCTGGAAGCTCAAGCTCATTTCAAAGCTCAATTTCTACCTTTCTACATTGTAATGTGCATTCCTGACAGACTGTAAGGGGACTGCCTCGTAATTCACTTGCCTTTTATTTCTAACCTTTTTGTTTAGAAAATCTGCAGATCTCCTCTAAAATTGTTTCCAAATACTGCTGTGCCACTATCTAGGTCATAAGCCATCTATTAATGTTTAAAGATTTTCATAATCCATCAGTTATTGGGGAGTGGAAAGTTTATCATTTCAGGAGACTTCTTCAACAGTTCCTTCTTGCTGGGAAAGAAACAGGGTTTAGTACTCCAGTTTCAAAGGGTGAAAGCAGACATACTAGTACTATGTATGTACATATGAATAAATTGAATAATATTTTAAAAATGGTATAATTCTAAAGTTCACATACTATAAAGCTAAGAAAGGGCAGGATTAGAACTGCTACCAGAGATGGAATTTTGCAATCACACACCTTTTCTTCAGTTTTGTATTACAAAACATCTTAAAAATTTTAGATGATAATTTTTTTTTTTTAATTTTATTTTCTTTTACAGTGTACTGGCCACCTGAGAAAAAGAGATCAGTACAATGAAAACAGTTGTTTTTGTGGGCTTTGGGCCTTGTTTGCTTTTATATGTTGGATTGTGTGTAGGAAATTTTGACAATGAGTCTTTTTTGGCATACATATTTTTATTAATTCAATATTTAATTATGCTAATTTGTATGAACAAAAAACCCCAAGCAAACATCAGAAAATTCCATTACTGCACT
Organism: Setophaga petechia; assembly: GCA_024362935.1. Classification (NCBI taxonomy): domain Eukaryota; kingdom Metazoa; phylum Chordata; class Aves; order Passeriformes; family Parulidae; genus Setophaga; species Setophaga petechia. Next base: position 28,450,834 of record JANCRA010000008.1, read on the forward strand.
TACTCACTCCTCTATTCCTGTGTCAAATATATAGATGAAAATGCTGATACCTACTTCTTACACCTCTGCTTGGATCAGATAAGTTTTTGCACAGATTCCTTTTCCAGTCGTGTGCCAATCTTATAGGCCGGAAAAAAAAGATTCGTTCTCTCAATTTTCCCTGGCCATCTAACAAACATGCAGAGTCTTTCTTGTTTCTTCTAAATTAATGCCATGAAGGAGATAAAACTGTTTAGAGTTAGGGGGCAGAGAGTAAGAGATATTTTCTACTTTCTAGTCAAGGTCTGTACAGCACTTAAGCCAAAAACTTGAGGAACTGATTTTGATAAGACTTTTTTCCAGGTAAGAGGAAGACTATGGACAGCTAATGAGTACTGTCATATAAGACATAACACAACTCACCCTCAAATAGGATCAAAATTCTTGTTGGAATTATGGTGATGCCAGCAGCTTATAACCTTATTTGCTGTAATCATAAACAGGAATTTTTTTACATCATCTCAGCAAAGTCGTTCATTTCACAGTGGATTGGATTCAGGACTCTCTCCTCCCTTTTGATTTAAGCAGTACATTTCAAAACTACGTACATTAACATCTGATACTTCATGTCTTGAAGCAATGTTCAACCACAGTGGTTTAAGTTACTAAAATGAAATTATGAACACCTTTTTGGAAGAATGCATACATTCTCGAAGGCTTCTTGTGTCATGCACACCTGCATGGGCAACCTAAGCTGAATTTATCCTGCAACCAGAGAATGCCTTGCAGCTTCGCAAAATTGCTCATTAATGAGACTAGATCAAAGTCAAAGCAAGGATCATGAACCACCAACTTGCCTTGCAGCCAATTTGCATTCTTCCTTCCTTCTTCATTTATCTCCCTTCTTTCGCTTTCCAGCCTCCAGGCATTATATGAACATTAGGGGAAAGCATGTGCTCTCTTTTTTATGTGTACACAGCAAAAGATACATAAATACATTAACTATGTTATAACGCCCCACTCCTCTCTACACTTTCAGTGCTTTGTATAAAATATTTTATGATAATTATAGCGTTTTACTTTTCTCAACAATGATGTTTTATTGTCTGGACTACACTTCTTTAGCAAAAAACAACAAAATTCTAGATGAATAAGAACAGACAGACGATCAAGATATAAAAGCCCATTAACAAATATTAATAGCCTCAAACTATTAATAGCCAAAATCTCTGGTTTTGATAAGGGTAAAAGTAAATTTCCAGGTTTCCCAAGAGAAAAGAGCAGTGAGGAATTCTGTTTTACTTTCAACTAAAATAGCAGGACACTGCAAATGAAGGACTGCAACTTGTTACCATAATTCCATTTTTCAGCCCTTTTCTGGGCAAAGACAATAAAAGCTGAAAAAGAAACTCAAAACTTCTACCCCGTAACAGCATCAGACCATGGACTTGTTCTAAGGTTACAAAGTCAGCAAAGTTAATAATGCTTCACAAGCAGCAACAGCTCTTAGTTCTGTAAGCAAAATACCCTCAAGTACACAGGGAAAGAGAACATGCTCGGGAGCTAGTCACAGTTTAGAAGGAAAAAGAGATGTTGTTAGGAATGGTACAGTAAACTCAGCTGTGTTGCTCTTTTCACCCATGTGTATAATTTTTCAGACCTCTTTTTGTTCCCAAACACTCCAAATGTTTTTTTCTCTATAACAGACAACATGCACTCCTTCTGCTAGGAGCATTACACTTACAAGCATTACACTATACTCATAAAGTGGAATGTACGTATGAAGAACTGGTAAGAAAAAAGCCAGTTTCAGTTGGAAGACACTAAGGACTACTATAAATAATTGTACGACAATATTTTTGAAGAAAAATTCCTCTGCATAAGAAAAAAAATCACTATTCACTAATTAGCTGTTTAATACTGTCAGCTGAGAGGCCAAGGAAATGAAGAGAGCTATCCTCTCAAACCAGGTGCTACCTCCAGGGCACGACAGAAACATGTTGGCAGAAGAGTGAGGAAACTTCTCCTAGTGCTCCTGGGCTATGCCTAGGGATGTATTTTTTTTCATGTGCAATAAATTTACTAAAAATGGCATAAGAAGAAAAAAATGATGAAACATCTTGACAGTTTCTTTTAAAGTTCGTCAAAGATTTATTAAATTATTGGAAGTGCAGCAAGCCTGTCAAGGTGTGGATGGCTGTGTGCCTGAAAATCTTTATATGCTGTCCATTACAGCTAATCCAGCCCCAGGCTGGATTAATTTGTATGATGTTAAAAAACCCTTCCAGCTACCCAAAGGTGTCAAAGTAGGCTATAGCACACAGAATGCTTGAGAATACAGCCATCACCACTGCATTGAGTAATACAACCAGATGTCCACTCTTTTAATCCTGTGCAAGTTTTTTCTGCAATATCAAGGCTAAATGCTGGCTTTCTCTGCAGACACAGAGGAAGACAATTTAAAGGGTTAAACTGACAATGGAGAAACTTTTCCAGATTTGGTGCAGAGTAAAGAGCAACCTAGGACTTGTACACCCATAACTGTTGACAGGTGGGCTAGAAAAGACTTTCACTTGTTTCAACGATAAAGAGTGACGTGTTATTTATGTTCAAAATAAGGTAAATTTATTAGTCACTCTTACATTTAAGGCTATTGCTTAATTTTCTTTTCAGACCCCAAAGACTATCAAGAGGCGCATTACTTTTGACAACAGTAATGTACCAGAATTACATGCCATATTAAAATACTTGCCTAAGTGTCTTAAAAGTGCCATAAGCAAGAAAATTTTGGAGGTTTGGGTTTTTAAATTGTCTTTATAAGTCATGAACTTAAAATATAGAAGAAAATGTCGGTAGTAACAAACAACATATTTCACCTCTCAGGTATGGATGCACACTGGAAAGGGGTGAAATCACCTAAAATAACAAATACATGTTCATATTTTAAGTAGGATAACCTAAAATTCTGATTTTTTTGTATGTCTCAGCACTTGGGACTGCAAGTGAAAAACAGTAACACTTCAAGAGTCATACTAATAATAATAACAGAATTTTCAGTGTATTGTGTATGTTTCAGGAAATAAAATAGGCTTGCTGAACAATTTTCCTTCTTCCTGATTACTGATAGGCCTACTGCCATTGTAGTAGTCCATCCCAATCTGACCATATTTATAATTAAAATTAGATGCACAACTCCATATATTCCTTTGATTAGCTTCTACAGCAGTGAATACTTCATAGCTGAAGGGGAACATGCTGCAACCCTGCACTACTAGAACTCATTGCAATTTAGAAGGATGAGTATTTTCCCCAACTCTTATATATTCTGAATGACCAAGGTGTTCACGTTAAGTATAACTCATTGATTGAAAATTGTGCTTTGGACACAAGGCCATACTTTTCATGTCCTGGGTCCATGACATATTTTAATGAGGAAGACACAAAATGTGATATATTTGTGATGGTTCATCTTCACAGGTAGGGCTATGCAGAGATTTGATCCTTGCCAGTAGCTAAACTCCCATCCAGACACTCATTCATACACTCACAGAAAGCTGGGGGAAAGAATCAGAAGGATAAAGGCAAGAGAAACTCATCGTTCAAGATAAAGTTGAATACATGAAGGAAAAACAAAACAAAACAAAAACCACCACAACAATCATCTACCAACTCACAGCACCAGACTACTCCCCACCTCATTTTTTATTGCTGAGCATAACATCACTGGTTCAGCCACAAATTTGAAACACGGCACCATGCAAGCTGCTCCTTTCCCAGCAGAATCAATACAGAGTACCAGCAAAAGTTTCCTATAATGGACTCCTAACAAACACTCATTGCCTGATCCAAAAGGAGGACTCACAGTGTTAAGTGCTAGAGGTACTCTGCAATAAATTGGGGATAGAGAACCTCATAGTCTGCAGTTTATAATATGAGATGTCCAAACACTGTTGTAAAAGGTGCCAAAGAAATAGCTGATTCTTGATACCTATTTGAACCAATTTTTTAAAATTTTTTTTTTAATATGCAGCAATTTCTCCTTAGCCTTTTAAAAACAGATGAGAGTGTGGTTGCAATATCTACCTTTAGAATACTGTTCTATGTTTCTACCTTTAGAATACTGTTCTATGTATTGCAGTACCAGAAAGGAACTATACCCTCCTTGGTCTTGGAATGGGAAGTAGAGAGTCACTGAATTACATTACACTGAAGTTGTCAAGTTAGTGGGGATGAGAAATGCAAACAATCCAGAGGAAAGACCCATTAACTATGATGCTGATTTTATAAGTTTTTCTCATGAAGTTAGGCACTTCAATTCCATGTTAACAGCTGTTCAGAGGACTTTGATGGCTTTGCCCTATGAAAATGATATATATACATATATATATATATATTTATATATATATATATATATATATATGAATGTTTTCCTTTACCCATTGCAGTATTGCACAAACAAAACAAACAAACAGCTTGACTGAACTTAAAGTCTGTCAAAGTAGATACAAGAAAAATGTAACTGAAGGGATACACATGCAAAAAGTTGTAAGAGCTAATGTAGATGGGAGGGTGAAAATGGAAGCTGAGTAAAGGACAGAGGAACAACCACTCCACAAGTTTTGAGAAAGAGAGTTAAAGACAGAAGCAGGCTGTGACTAATAACTATGTGTCTGTCTCAGTAGATACTTTCTTTGTCCTTTTGGTTTTATTCACTACTTGCCCCTACAGGTTCATTATTCCAGAAAACTGATGATATTTTGTAACAGTATAGGCAACATTTAAATTCATTCTGAGTAATCAAACTTGTCAAGACTTTTTCACTGATTGTATATACTACAGATCATTTACAGAACAAAAATCAATGAATATGGTAGGGTTTGAATATTACTTGAGGGATAATCTATGTGTCCCAAAACAAACAATGAAACGCAAAATTGACACAGAATGTATTTTGTTAACTTTATCAAACTAGGAGAAAACATAATCAAGATGAAAACAAAGCTGCTTATGAACTCAATTATTTACACTTTGGGACTATTCTTCCAACTCTGTTCTATGTACAGATTTGAAAACGAGAGCACTATGCAGAGGTATCTTGGAGAGCTAGGCTTCTTCATCCATTGTCCAAAAAAATGGAGTTCAGTTTATTAGGTCTACCAAAAATAAGACGACATAGTGACTTTCAATAAAGAGAAAATAAATGCTTGTAATAAAGAAAGGAGGAAGAACTGCTTATGCTAAAGAATAAGGATGAGGATGACAGAAAAACACAGATTAGTGTAAACCATAAGAGTAGTAAATTTTTTCTGGAGTTTAGTGACTACTGGTAATCATTAGGAAAACCACAAGCAGTTAGAGTTAGAATGCACTACTTTTAAGATGACCTTGGTGCCCAGCAAAGTTATGGAACAGATCACCTTGAGTGTGATGACACAGGACATACAGGGCAACCAACGGATGAGACCCAGCCAGCCCAGGTTCAGGAAAGATATCTCCTGACTGAATTGATCTCCTTTTATGGCCAGATGACCCACCTGGGGAATGAGGCACAGGCTGTGGATGTGTCTACCTGGACTTCAGCTACACCTTCAACACAATTTCACACAGCACTCTCCTGGAAAAGCTGGCGACCCACAGCTTAGGGAAGTGGGACCTTTGGGTTAGGAACTGGCTGGGTTAGGAACAGGCCCAGAGAGGGGTGGGGAATGGTGCTGCATCCAGTTGTCATTCCGTCATTTGTGGTGTCCCCCAGGGATCAATGTTGGATGCAGTCCATCTTAATATCTTTACTGATGGTCTGGATGAGGGATTGAATCCATCATTTGCATATTTGCAGATGACACCAAGTTGGGTCAGAGTGCCAATTTGCTGGAGGTTAGGAAGGCCCTGCAGAGGGACTTGAACAGATTGGACAGATGGGTAGAGACAAATGGCATGAGGTTCAACCAAATAGCAGGTCCTACACTTTGGCCATAAAAAAATCCTGGTTTTTCACCCCCAGTGGGGGGAACAGTGGATGGAAAGTGGCTGAGGAGGAAGGGACCTGGGGGTTTCTGGTCAGCAGTAGCTGAACATGAGCCAGCAGTGTACCCAAGGAATCCTGGCCTGTATCAGGACTATTGTGGCTGGCAGGGCTAAGGAGATGCTTCTTCTCCTGTATGTGGCACTGGTGAGGCCACACCTCAAGTGCTGTGTCCAGTTCTGGAACCTTCAATTCAGGAAGGATATGGAGCTGCTGAGACAGGTCAATAGAAGGGCAATGAAGCTGGTGAAGGGTGCACAAACCCTTTGAGACGCAGCTGAGAGAGCTGGAGATATTTAACCTGGAGAAAAGGAGGCTCAGGAGAGACCTTTATTGCTCTCTACAACCACCTGAAAGGCAGGTGTAGCCAGGTGAAGGTCAGCCTCTTCTCCTAGGCAACCAGCAACAGGACGAAAGGACATAGTCTTGAGCTGCACCAGGGGACCTTTAGGTTGGACATTAAAAAATTTCTTCACAAAAGTGATTAGACATGGGAATGGGCTGCCCATGGGGTTGATGGAGTCACCGTCCATGGAGGTGCTTAAGGAAAGACTGGATTTGGCACTAAGTGCCATGGTCTAGTTGACAGAGCAGTGCTCAGCCACAGGTTGGACTTGATGAGCTCAGAGGTTTTTTCCAACCTAATTGATTCTGTGATTCTGTGACATAAGTACATAAAAATGAGATGTCTACTGAACTTATATTTTCTATGTGTGAATGTCCTTAACTGAAGATGTTCATCTTTACCCAAAACCATGCCAACAGTACAGTCCTCCATTTGATTTTGACTGTCTATCCTAACCAATGGCTGACCTGAAAAAATACAGCAGTCTGCTTAATCTTTACTCACACCATAATGATAGTACAGAATAGAGAATAGAGAGGAAGAGAGAGGGGAAGTTATATAAAACAGAATAATCTCAACCATCAAAGCAGCAGGGAATTGCCTTAACTGCCACAACTGAAAAAAAAAAGTTAGAGAAAGTGAATCCAAAAGCAATGTATTGTAGCCAGAGGTGTCAGAAGTAATATCATTTGACTCAGGCTTGACAGTTTAGTGCAGTGGTAACTCTCCTCTAAACTTAACTGCCTTTGTACATCTCTCAGTGCAATCCTATTCTTCTGTGCTATTACAGAAGCTGCACATGCATTGGTATGTCTCTTTCTCTTTAGTTTCTTTTATGGTTATGACTAGTGTGTAATGTATTTTGCTCACTGTTCCACCTGTAATGATCCCTGTCTGCCACCAAGCCCAGAGTGCAAACAAGATGTGACATTACTGCTATGCAGCCATGTTTAAATTGAAATATCATTGGAAGGGGAGCACATTTCAGCCCCCTGCCTTACAGTACTGACAAGTTATGCAAGCAATACTCATTGTTTACTATTTTCATATGAAAGCGATGAATGGTTGAATGGGGATGGTATTTAATAAAAGCCTTTACAGCTGATAATCAGGTGATGAATCATAGTCATGGCCTTCAAAAAATACTTTAAAATAAAACTGCATTTGTCATAAAGTAGGTTAGCACATTTCAGTCTTGTTTAATAGGTAAATATGATATCTAAAAGCTTTTTCTCATTCAATTTAAATTTCTGTAGAGGATAAAGGTTCATGTGAATAAAAACAAAGTCTAGGAAAACACACCAAAGAGCAGCTATAAGTTTGATCTTTCTCTACATCACAAGAGGGAGAGAAAAGCTGGTTGAAATAGCAGGAGTAAGAATTCTATCGGTTTTTAGGAGAAATTCCACATCAGAACTACTCCACTCTCCAGACTGATATATATAGAGCCCAGTAAGTCTAGAAAACCAAGAATTAACAGAGAATGAGAACATGGGATGTTGTAGTAGTGTTTGACTCACCAGAGCTCTTATAAGATAGAAGAAGGCCTGATAAATGTAAATGAGTGGCTATCATGGCCCTCACCAACTATTTCTGTTCTGTTCAACAGAATATGACCTGTCTGTACTTCTTTGCTCCCATACATAGGGTACGTCTGGTGCTGTCCTTTTAAACGTAAGTGAGGGCAGAGAATGAATAAACCTTTCATTTCTCTTTCTCCAGAAAGGAACAAATATTCTTATTGCTCCACATAACCCGCCCACGAAAAACCCAAAAAAACCCAATCCCAGAAACACACCAACACCTCCCACACAGAGAATCTTTTAATACATAAATATACTGAAATGGAAGTTAATATTCTGGTGAACTGAGACAGATAGCATAGTCAACTGTGGCCATCCAGGACCTTCTCATGATTCTTCTACCTAACTACTCTACATACATATGCTGCTGTTTTTCCTCATAAACCTTGAACTCCCCCACTCTCAATTTCCCCCCTCCCAAAAAAAGAAAAAAATCTACTCTAGACTGCAAACAAAAGCAGCAGATATCATCCACCTGATATCTTCAGCTTTTGCTACAGAAACCATTACAAAGTTAATTCTAAAATCTAATACTTGTTTGTCAAGTTATATTTCATAGTTCCTAGTTCGCATTAAAAAAAAAAAAACTATCATATAATTTTGAGGTAACACAAATACTAAATTAAACATAAGTCATAATAAGTATTACAAACAATAATAAGAAATCTTTGAGGTACTATAAACTATTTTAATAAAAGTTAGGGAGTAGAAATACCTGTGGTCTTCATTATTTTAGCCTAAATGTTTATGGACTCCTTTTAGCAAAAGGGGCTGGATAGCATTTGTGGAACCATGCAATAGAGTCTCATGGGCAAAAACAATTGCAGGTAAATATTTTCTGAAAAATGTTTTCTAATTTGTATTTCAACAGGTCCAGTGTCGAGATCATTAGTTTGTCAGAGTGACCCTGAGAAAAGTTCCAAAGTCTCTTTTCCCAGCCCGGCGCTTAAAGAAGGAGTTAGAGCTCTTCATCTCTTGGTCTCAAGGTCATTTATTAATTCTTATCTAAAAAATTTTCTTTCTGCCCAGCAGAGATCTGCTCAGCAGGGCAGCCACAGGCACTCTGCCTGCCCCCGGGGTGGTATTATGTCTTTATAGTACAAACTACGTGTGCAGTGTTTACAATTACTCCCCAATACCCATCACCTATGTTAGACAGTGAACTTCTACTCTAAACCAATAAGTAAGTGCCAACATCACTACAGAAGATGGAGGCCAAGAAGAAGAAGGAGGAAGGCTGGACACACCCAGTTCCCTCCATCTTGCCTCCATAACCCCCCTGTACCAAAATGCATAATTCACCCTGTGATAATTTCACTAATATTCTACTTAAACTCTTGTGGCTTGCTGATCTTCATAGAAGGTTGGTAATTTGCTCCATGGGCCATAATCAAACTCAAAGAGGCATTTTGGGCTCTGTGCCAGGGTCTCTGAGACCCCTGGCTAGGGTCTTGGCTGCTCAGGACAGCCAGAGGGATGTCCTGGGTCCCGACAGTCCAGCTGTGAAAGTTCTTCAGGCTCCCCAAGCAGTCACTTCTAATGTTTGCCTCTCACTACCTGTGTTTCCTTTCCAATCTCCAACTTTCATTTTTCTTATTACAGATTAATACCTTACTTCTCTTATGATAGATGAACATTAGGAATAATTCCTTTCTACTTTACTGTTATTTTAATATAGCTGAGGACAGCCCTGTAAAACAGTCTCTGTTTCTCAGCCTGAAGAACAGCAGCTCCTCCTGCTTTCTCTAGGAAGATCTTACTCCTTTGTCTTTCTTCATTCAGCAGTCTTTTCTTAATTCTTCCAAAGTAATTCACATCTCACTTGGAATAACTCATGGGTCAGTTACACCCAAGCTGCTAAGCTATGCATAGCTGTATAAACCCTTTATAAAACACATGCATAAACCCTTAACCTCTTTTTAATTTACATTTCTAGATTTCTAAATTTACATGAATGTAAATTTACATTTACATTCATGGAATACTGGAGCACAGCTAATACACACAGTAAAATTCTTCCTCAGTCTTCAGAGTTTGAGCATAATATCAGTACTTCAATCATTTGACATTGGAAATCAGACAGAGAATCTGGACTCCTCCCTAATGGTGTTATTCCAGATTCTGGGTTAGGACTGAATTTATGAGGAACCAGACGTCTGGAAGTGATCTCTTGAGGAGTTTGATTATTACAATAAGTATATAAGAATAATATGATTCTATGGGAGAGAGTATTACTGATGTTGGATGAAATAAGAAAAACCTGGTCACCTTTAGTCTAGAACAGCAATATCTACTAGCAACAAACAACTACACATTGAAGTTCACTGCCTGTTTTGATATGGGAGCTTGTGTTCTTCCATCAGCTCCAATTTCTAATACACATCTTTGTATTCTTTGTGATATTTTCCTTTAAATTTTTTTGCACATTTAAGTGTTCTTTCTATGCTTGTTTGGTTTTAAGATGCTATTGACTTTTTGTATCAATTCTTTGTATGTCCATGAAAAAACTCACAAATTAAATATATGTCCAAGGTAAAAAATTTTGGAATTACCTTGTGTGAACTCCCTTGAGAATTAACAGCTTTGAAAAAAAGGTTTGAGCAGGTCGTTCTGCCTTTCACTCCCAACAGTTTCAAGAAAAAAGAATTGAAGTTTTCTGTATCATATTAACTATGGCTTCACTCATGATGTCTGCATATTCTTATGATTTTAATAACTGTCTGCATTTGCACAGATAAGCTAAGTCTTCTTCTATTTAGGCTCTGAAACATTTACCTGATCCTGTTATGTTTTCCTTCAGAACCAGGTCTTACACAGACTACTTGTACTTTGTGAATTTCCTGTTCATTGTCGTGTGTGGTAGGTGAGGAAAGAGAACAGATGAGAGAAATTAATAATGAGTTTTACTTAACATCTTCATTAATTTTTTTTGCAGTTGTATAATCTTCTTTTTTTATATCTTAACTGTAAAACCATTCTGATTTCCTGAAATTCACCGTGATCATCAGTAGACATTCCCAATTACCACTTCATTTCTTGGTGTTCTTTCTTCGTAAAGGTAAGGTTATCTACAAGCTTAATTTCTTCAGTGAGAGTATTTAGCAGTTGGACTCAATGGCCTAAAAGATAATTTCCAACCTAAACAATTTTATGATTCCATGATTCTATGATTTGCAAAATTTTTTAGCCATTTTATAAACATATATATTTATATATATATATTTATACTCACTGACTTATTCAGGTATTTCAAGATAAATTATTTTCTTTTTAGGCAACAGGACCATTTTCAGTAAAAATCAAGCACAATTATGTTCTCCACACTTTCCTGAAGAAAAACCCTTGCACCCATATCCTCATTATCAATCCTGTTCTTTCAAGTTACCATAACAGAGACTAACAAGACAAACAAAACACCTCTCAAAGACCTGAAGAACTGATTTTCCAGAGGCAAGAAATCTACTCCTCAACTGCTCCCAGGCAGACGAAGCAGCTGCATGCAGTACTTGGCTATGAAAGAAGGAGTTAGCATCACTGAATGTGAAGATTCCTCATCATGAATTTTCAGATTGACTTAAGCAGAGCAAAGGGTACTTCCAAAGTGAAAGAAGAGTTTAGATGTGTTGTGTCCCTGGCTCTTACACTCAAGATGCCAACAATCCAATCTTGACTATTATACTTAAGCTGCTAACAAGGAGATTGGAACTTGTGAAATATGCACTGATCTCTTGTGCACAGGACTAAAAGAGCTGATCATTGCCTCAGCCATATGATAATCCTAATGACTAGACTTTTTATTAGGACATGGAATTTACTTGTTGTGGCTTTGCTTTGAAAGGCAGAACTACCAAATAAATTCATAGTACTATATTTTGATAGCACATAGGGACAACTGAGACCATGGTTTGATAAGTTAAACAATTCCCAATCTCAGCATCTATTATAAACACTGATAAGAAATGTTATGGTATTATCATATGCTCATTGACCTCTCTCTGTTCAAGCTGCTGTTGAAAACTGATCTGATATAAAAGAGGACAATGAAGAAATGTTATAATAAAATTGAGCTGTATCATCCAACTGCTTGACCTGAGCAAGGCACACTTCTGAGAAGACATAAATTTTTATAAATAATATAAACTATCAATTTCAACTACAAAATTCATGTAAAGATTCATCTAAGAGGAGCCTGAATCCTTCTTTGAGTTGACAGAAGTCCTTGGGACTTTGCAGAAAAAGGCAAAGCATTCCTAAGCAAATGGTCCTACTGGATCACAGCTTAATTTTTAAGTAGCAAGTGTACAATCCAATCACATCAGCTATTTCCAAAATTATTGCAATGACAAGTGTGCACATTCAAGGCCAGACCACTATTGCTATTTTAGAAGATTATTGTGAAAAGCAAGAGTCTGCACAAACAAGCACCTCTTAATGTGTTTTGCTGGTAATCCCACTGACCTTGAGGGGTCTTGGAGTGCAAAAAGCCTCTACACGAATAAACTAGCTGTGTTTTTACTTGACTTTCCAACATAATATCATATATACTTTTACATAAGCATGTTTTATGAAAGTACTTTGCTATTACTCCTTGTCAGCATTGTTGTTCTTTACAGAACCCTCTTCAAAAGGTGTATTTGCAGTATTTAGGAATATCTGTGCTATTAGAACTATAGGGACCATTGGTTTAATTTTTAATTCTCCTGTAACCTGCCATTGATACACAAGGTTTCTTAATTTCATGATTGTCCAATGAGAAATGCAATCAGATTTTTATAATCAGTAACCTGAATGTTATTTCATAGGGTCATGGATTTGATTTGATATTGTTATTACATCATCTTCAGGATTCCTAATAGGATGTGTGTAAAAAAGTGATTTCTTGAATTTTTGCATTAATATACAACATCCCTTTTCTGCAGAATGTTTTTTTATTTCTCTTACTGCTGGAATATAACAGCATATAAAATCTGTGGCCAAACAATGAAATAGCAGTCAAAAAGGTGAAGGACCCTTTGATCAGTGCATTAAAGACTTGTTCACAGATGAACCATTGGGCTTCCAAAGTTTTATATTAAAAGTTAATATGCTTAAGATAATCAATCTCAGCTGCACTAGACCTTCAGTAATTTTGTTTCTATCATCAAACCAGCCTTATGGGGTTGAATATAGTGGTAGTTCATAAAGAAGCACTTCGTATAGAAGCAGCTGTCTCCTCACCTGTTACCCAGTTCGTCTAGAGGCCTGGAGAAATTCTTCAATTTAGCAAGCAAACTTAAGTCATTATTAGAAATGACAGGGAAACCTGATGAAATTGTACTTTCAATTGGAAAACAAAATTGCAATCAGACCAACATGATTTCCTCATGGTCTGACCATGCTAATGCCAAGTCGAGACATGGGCAAATGTATTTAAAAGTCATAATGGAGTATTACCATGCAATCTCTCTTTACTGGCCCTTATTAATATAAAACTTCAATTTGCATGTAAATGCAGTCAACTTTCATATCATCAAAATACATGAGGCCTGGGAAAGTAATGAATTGAAGTTTGATGCGGCAATTACGGACGTTTATAAAGAATTTTAAAGAGGTCATTCTAGCCTTGGCTGAGAAAATGAGGAAATCAACAGGGAATATTGTCAATATAGCAACAGTGGGAGTTGGAGTCAGTCCCAGGTGTTAGAAGGCCAGATGATGATTAATAGAGAGGGAGTATGAAGCCTTTCACCCAGAAGGACTGGGCTGGACCTGAGGCTCAATAACAGAAATCTCATGAAAAGGTTCTTGCTGGGTTCCCACTTTAGCTGCCTCGAAATGTGTTCCAGAGGGAATAAAGTAGCAAGTGTTTATGAGAGAGAGCAGTGCTGAAGGTTTAATTGGGCTCTACATCCTTTCAGCTCCCTTCAGTAGTTGATATGCAGTTTAACCTTTTTTTCCCTACCTCAGATACTTCAGTGCCACTGGGATTTTAATAAGGCACTAACTTGATAGCTTGGAAAAACACTGACTTTGCTACTAAATTGAGTTAAACTGCTTTATTGTGTCCTAATGACAATTTTTAAATCTCTTATTTCTAAAAAAAGAAAAGACCCTAAAAATGTTTTAATATTGCTTGAAGATTTTTAAAGTCTAAAAACTGGTGCACGGAGGGTTTCTTTCATTCTCTGTGCACTGAAAAATTCCAGATTGAGAAGAAATTCAAATGAGTGAAAAAAATCAATGTTGAAATGCAAACAGAGCTACACAGTGGTACTTCTTTAAAAGAATTTCCCACTTTTATAAGGCAAAAGCCATCTAAGGAGTGAACATAGCCCTGTGGCATCTAATGAGAGGGGGTCAAAACAGGGAGGAACTGGTTTTTAGTAGATAATGCACCAGTGATTGGAGTCTCATTACCACATAACATTGTGTGTTTTGGTGTAATTGCTTAGACCAACCTGCAATGAATTAAACATTTCCACAGAGCTGACTTTCCAAACCAGCAGTTCCTTATGCACACCCAGCAAAGCTGTCACAAATTACACAGAGAACCCAAAACCATGAAGAACCAGGCCCCAGGCTCCTCCACTGTCTCAGGCTGGCACCTTTCTTATGGAAGTAGCCAACTGACTTCAGCATGCTATGTCTCAGTTTTCCCATCTATAAACAGTAATCTATAGTGTGCTTATTTTCACAGGATTGGTAATGAAGATTAATTAATAAATATTTATTAAGTGCTTTGGGATCTTAAAGTGGAAAATTATAAAAGTGGATTTTTTTTTTTTTTAATTTTAACATTGTCATGTAAACAAGCCATATATCTGGCCAAATGTTTCTTCTCTACAAATAAAATCAAGGTTGCTGGCAAGGATCATAGAAAAGTAAATAATGGAATGAAAATCAATTCATCTACAGAACAAGATTAATTTTAGTTTTCTTAATTCCTCCTACTCCTGGTTTCTCCTTTTGTTCTCAAAACTTAATTTTCAGATTAATAAATCTCCAGATTAATTAAACATTTTAGGTTACATTAATTAAAGCAAGATAAGCAATAACATTCAAGATTTCTTGGATGCTACAATGCATTGTAGAGAAAGAATAAGTTTCAATGAACTTTAAGAACTAAGTAAATAATCTGACCAGCACTTTAAAAATGCATTATTAGAAGTATTTTTTATTGTCACTTCCAGTTTTCATAGGAATGCATTTCTGGTTCTGCAGCTCAAGTAAACATTGGAAAATATTCACTGGCAAACTGAAATTCTCAGAGCACAGCATCTCTTTCCCTATTACTTTACCAGGCTTATAGACAGACTATTCTCCCAAGGGATGGCATGGTAAATGAATGTTTATATTTCTGTAACCCTTGAGACTCCTTGGCCTAAACATTTGTAACATCAGTGATTTGGATGATGACTGATAAAGGGACTGATGTTATTAAACAAGGAAGGTTGAAAATATTAGAGGCAACATTTATGATCTGCTACAGACGTCTAGTTTCTTAACCACTTTCCTGATAAATTTACAGGATCAGATATGTAATTGGGAGAAGTTATAATTTTTCAGTAGGCCTGAGAGCAAGACTGATGAAAAAGGAAAATATCAAGAGTGCAGAGAAGGTATTAAATCTATTCTAAACTTTACATAAACTTTAGTAATTAGGATTTCTTTTACTTTACTATAAAAGATGGGTACATTTATGCATGATCAATCATTACTAATGTAGTTGTATCAGTATTATCTGGTATTTTATTCAGTGTTTGACACCATAAACAGTTAAGAACACTTAATCTTGGTGAATAAAGCAAGAGAAGTCTTTTTGCAAGACAATAATTTTATGATCCTAATTTATAGGGTAAGAAAAAAAAGAAAAACAAACCCAGAAGTCTGAATCTTCATTAAATGAATGACAAACTCAACGTGTGGGCAAAACAAATTCAGAAAATCCTGGAAAACTCTTTTTCTACAGCTGGAAAATATTCTGCAATATAATAAAAATTAAGGGAATAATAGAAACCTTAATTTTGATAAGTAACAGTATCAGAAAAAATACCAGATAGCAGTTTACTACATTTGGGGAATGTCTTAAGCAAAAGGATCCATTGACAGACCACAGGTTTTGTAGATAAAAAGAGTCCAAAAATTTGAATCTATAGAATTTAGGAAATACCACACAGAGAATGATTTGAATCAAGCACTGAGGATCTGAAGAAGAAGTGATATTGTGACAAAAGTGTTGATTCCACTTCAGACAAAAAATGGCATTAAGTCCATGGACTAGACTAACATGGAACACTCATCACTGTTCCACCCCTCAGAGTTGCTCTTAATGATCCTTACTGAATTCTAAACTGGGCACCATCAGAGAGACATGGGTTCTTATATCCCTGGTGTGAAAACACTCAATGTCACAGATCCAATTTCCCAACTTGATCCCATGACTGGTGAGAATTGCCACCAGTTCCGGGAACGCATATCCCTGTTTTTAATTGTAAATGGGTCACTAAGCACCACGAACACATGAGCCTTGGTGTCATAAGGAGCCATGAGGAAAGTCAGTGGAAAGAAACTCAAATGGGAAGAAGAAGAGAGTTCTCATCACTATTGATCAGATTATTTATTCATTAATAAATTATATAGGCAACAGACAGGAACAGAACTAAATCCAGCTAACAGGGACCAGAAATTTGTGTTCGTTTAATTACTCTTCCAGCCTTTTTAAAAGATCTCAATATAATCTGTCAGACTAGATCATCATTTGTTATTACTAAACTTCCTGGGTAACTAGTGTTCTTAGGAAGATTTGAAGACTGCCCACTCCCTCATTAGATCACTATCATTAGATCACAAAAACTTAAGGTGCCTGAGCATCTGTCTGGTTTTTCAGTCTGAGGTGCATCTAAGCACACAAAGAAAGTGTCTCCAGAACTTCAAATAAAGAAAAATTTTATGTGTTGTAGAATAGTCTTGGGATTTATTTTGACTTAAGTGTCCTTGGGAGTTATTCAATACTTGCACCTTCACTGAGATTCATATAACCCTGATTCAGAAAATAGAGGCTGAAAACATTAGAAACATGAATTAATCGCTAGTGGGGAACTTCTTGTTTATTTCAAAAGCTAACACTTGCACTACAGGTGGGTGGTCTCCTGTATTCCAGCAGCATAAAAGCTCATAAATATCTCAGATATCTGGGAGTAATGTACGTTGTCATATCCCCAAAGTCCTAGGGATAGGCATGTGCATCCTGGAAGGATGACAAGATGAAGGAGGAAAGCACAAGCAGGTACTTTTCAGAGACACCAGTAGGTGATATGGATGTCTTGGATCATATGCATTTTATCTTAATCAGTCATCCTGAGTGCAATCACAAGAAAGAAACAATTTAAGAAAAAAAAAGCTGTAAAGAACTGAAAGAAGGAATTTTTTTATACATTAAAAAAATCTGCAAGCAACAAAGACAAAACAAAGAAAAAGCCCCACAATATTTATATAGAGGAAGGATTACTAGACAAGACTGTTCTTCAGCAGATTTCTGAACCCAAAGTGCATATTGTCTTATCCTTTTAAAAATGTATTAATTATTCTATTACTAATTCCCACAGTACTGCCTTTCATCTTCACAGCTCATAAACACTCAACACAAGAAATTTCCTTTGGATTCTATTTCACACTGATATTCTGCTTTTCAAACCAAACATTCACACAAAATATCATCTAAAACTCACAGCAAGAGGAACTTCTTATTCAAACTCCTTTGAGAAAATCTGCTTTCTTTGTTCTCCTCCTTTTCTCTACTCAACTAAGTTTTACTCCTTCAGACCACCTGCTTAACTTGCCTTCAAGTTTCTTTGCTCCTCCACTTCACGTATCTTTGACTATGTTTCCACCTCACTATAAATGCATTTTTCTTACTCTCTAGTTCATAGCTTTTTTCATTTAAGTAGATGTTTCACTTATGTTAAGTTCTTCTAGCCCCTTTTTCTTCCTAAGCAATCTCCTTTCCCAGTCTAGCTTCTTGTCTTTCTCCACCACTCTTTTTGTGCCTTAGGAGTTCTCTTTGCATACTCCGCTTCTGTCCTTTTACCTCACATTTCTCTCATTTCTCTTTTACTGCATCAAAATTCTTCCAGGTCAATTATTGAATCACCGGATCTTAAGACCCATGAAATATGCCACATGATGCGCAGAAACAGTTCTTGCTGCCTCCAAGTTTATGCTTTTCCCAAAATATATGTATGCACTTTAAGATAAGTTCGATTTTTAAAAGATAATCATTTATGCTATGCTACTGTAGAGCAAGATAACAAAGTTATTAAAGAGATAAGACTGTCAATGTCCTTTTGAGACCCTAAACACATATGACACATTATGTTTTCTTCATGAGTGTTGAACAGAAGATGCTTGGAGAAAATTCAAAGTAATACTTTCTGCTCCATCTTCTATTAGGGGGACTACCCCACCATAGGCTTCATGTTGGGTTCATTGGCTGAAAAAGTTGATCTTAGCAGATTTATAAACTGACCCTTGATTCTATAGAGTTCATCTCATTGCCATGTTACAGAAATCTTGTTTTAGGAACTAACAATAACAGAATCACCTAATCTGATCCTAGCTAACGGGGAGAAGCTATATTGCCTGGTTAGGGCTGGTAGATTTCCATCAATACACAGATTTAGCTGGTTATCAGTAACTGAGAACAGATCTCCCAGTGCTGCAAAGACAGGGGGTTTATGCCTTTTATGTACCCAAAGGTCACAATTTATTCTGACCATAACACCTCTTAATCCTTAAATGGCTCTCCAGGTTCATTGGACATGAGAGAGGAGGATATTCTGGTAGAATGACCCAATGAACAGTTTAGCTGACCTTGGAGCTCTGTTTCACATTTAGAGGTTGAAGCTTTTGTTAGCAGCCTTCAGTTCAATATCACTGTGCAACCAACAGAACAACAGGTGAGATTTGTTGCTCCTCAGTTTTTGCTCTTCACTCAACTGTTTCATCACTGATTTGGGTTACAGTGCATTTAGATCTCTGGAGCTTCCTAAATGTTGAGCTGCACTAGTGACTCTTTTCATTGCCTGTATGAAGCAGCTCTAGAAGTTTTCAGTTTAATAAAAAATTTTCCAATGTCACTTTTGTACAAAGCAGGTTGTTTCATTAAAAGTCTGTACCACCAGGTTGTTTGTTTTTTGGGGTTTTTTTTCGGTTACATATTAAGCATAAAAAAACGTGAATCCTTCTGTTTGGTGAAAAAGCTCAATCACTGTCCTCCAGAAGATTCCAGACAGGCCTTTATACAAAGAGTATGACCACAAAATATTTTCATATTTCATACCTATCCTAAACTGATCATTTATTGTATATGGATAAATATGCTATTGTGTATCTCTGAAATTTGACAGCTACTGTATGGAAGATGGTTTTTTGTCTCTCCTCTCTCATTTTTTCTGTGCCTATTAGATACATAATTGAAAGCTCTTGAATCCTTATTCATAGAAGAAGGATCCAGTTTAAGAGATGATGTAATGGAAATAGCTGCAGTGAGGATGTGTGATATATGTAAGGTCAATGTACATACATACAAAATACATACAAATTCTAACAGAATTTATGGCATATGTGATCTACATGCATATTCTAACAACAGAATAGTTTGTGTCCCAAAGGCCTTCAATGTAAATAGAAGAAAATTATATTATTACAAAGGAGATTGAAAACAAAACAGTACTAACCATAACTAGCAGCATGAAAAGCAGTAATGGCAGCACCTCATCTCTCTCAGCACTGATGCATATGGGTACACAGGTAGCACAAGTGTACTTGCATGTGTGTGTAAAGATAGTGCAAGAGAGCAGAACTATGAAGAAGAATCATGATCTTTCCATCCTTTTTTTCTCTGAAATTAAGATTAGTGTATCAATCCACAGAAAAAAATAAATACCATTTCTTTTGAAAGTGTTGTCACTTGCCTCATTGCTTCTATATTTTTTCCCCTCAGGTCCTCCTATATGTAACCACTAGTTTTAATTCCACCCTTATTTGTGGGACTCATTCTGACTATAAAAATATGTGGGCATTCTTTTTTTCAGTTTTAGCTATTAGCACTGTCTCTCTAGAAGCAGAATATAGATTTGATGTTAACTGCTATGATAATCTCATTGCCACTACTACGTCATGGTTTATCAAGCTGTTGATTTCTGAACCACTGACTGTGATCAAATACATTTTGAACTAGTATTGAAATCTCCATCTTTGCATTTCATT
This sequence comes from Setophaga petechia, assembly GCA_024362935.1. Taxonomy (NCBI): domain Eukaryota; kingdom Metazoa; phylum Chordata; class Aves; order Passeriformes; family Parulidae; genus Setophaga; species Setophaga petechia. Next base: position 28,471,010 of record JANCRA010000008.1, read on the forward strand.
TTGCCTAGGAACAGTTTAGTGTCCTTCTTTGACTTCCTCTGAATGAGAAAGATTATGATAATTTTGTGTTTTCACTTATTTCAGAAAAAAAGAAAGAAACATGAACATCATCTGTGATAGTTTGACTTAAATATTAATGGTATTTGGATTAATCTCCTATGGTTACTGAGGGCAAAAATCTAACCACAGAATGTTTGCATCCTTTAACTTTTTGTTTTACTCCCTTTGCATGACATATCTCTTTACAAGACACAACTCTTTACAACACACCCTCCCTTTCCTATATTTATTGTTTTTGGCCTAACAGTATGCATGCAGTCCCTAGTGACCACAAAACTCAGTTTTTCAATGCATCCCAAGGAGAACCATGGGAATTCTCTAATAGGAAAAATTATCCTTCCTTCTACAGAGGGGAATACCTCGGGATGAAGTGGAAATTGTACTTGTCTTGACTGCCAGTCAGTTCTAGAGTGAGTTTCAGAATGGTCTTCTAAATTTTTGATAGTCTTGTTGCAATCTTGTTCTGATTGGCAAGAGAACGATAAAGTAAAATCTAATGCCTTGTCCTCATGTGTGGTACTGTACTAGACAGCAACTACTAATTATAAAAGACAGGAAAAATAAGGATAACTAGAGATTTTTATTATAGTAATGCAGTTATCAGGCTGATGATGAAAATAATTGTGTAGCTGTTCTTCCAGTTGGCATTAATCTTATTTCATACTTGGGTAACACAGACAAACAAAGCAGACCAACAGACACAAACACACATCCCCCACCCCAAAAAAGCATAAAAATAAAAAAAAAGAAGGAAAAAGAAAACACACAAAAAACCACCTAACTGAAACAAACCTTCTAATATGGACCCCACACTTCAAGAAAGACATTGATGTGCTGGAGCATGTCCAGAGGAAGGGAATAGAGCAGGCGAAAGGTCTAGAGAATAATTCATATGAGAAGCAGCTGAGAGAGCTGGGGTTGTTTAGCTGGGAGGAAGGGAAACTTGGGAGACCTTATACAACTCCCTGAAAGGAAACTACAGCCAGGTGGGGGCTCATCTCTTTCCCCAGGCAGCCAGCGACAGGACATTGGGAAATGGCCTTAAACTGAACCAGGGGAGGTTCATGTTCATCATTAAGCCTTTCTTCACAGAAAGGGCTGTTAAGCTTTGGAAGGGACTGCTCAGGGAAGTGATGGAGTCATTGTCCCTGGAGGTGTTCAAGAAATGGTTGGATTTACTGCTAAGGTATAGTTGACATGGTAATGTTTGGTCAAATGTTGGACTCAATGAACTTGGAGGTGTTTTACAACCAAAATGATTCTGTGATCTCTGAAGTATGATGGAAATCTGTGAGACTTTTCTAGCAGTACAACAAGGTACTGTATGACCACTGAAAGGCTGGGAATCAAGCAATAGTTACTGGACTGGAAATAGTTCCCTAACACAGGATTGAATATTTTGAATGAGGCAATATTTCCTTTAAATAATTTTCTTTACTCCCTTACCACTAGATGATAAAATTACAATTCTGCATTCGGACTGATGTGAAAACAGCAGGAGTTGCTACCCTATCAGGTACTACTGTTCCCCAGAAATCTCTAAAGGTGACAAGCAGGAACCAAGCATGTAGTCCTTCAGCACAGTTTTCCTGATTCTTTGTGCAGTACTTCTGGATTTGATAGTACAATTCACAGTCATATGGTGTCACTAGAATATTCTGCAACACAACAAAAGTTGAAAACTTGATCATGCTGATAAGTGAAACACATATTAGTTGAGATTTGTGTTGAACTCCATATAAAATAAATAAGACAAGGAGTTCTGTACTGATTGCATTATTCCTTTTCATATTTAATTCAACAAAACCCCTCTGTTTTAGAATCCACTTCTTACAGATATGTCAATGTCTTCAGAATTCAGAACTACTTTGTAACATAAACCAGAGGGTTGCTATAGAATTGAAGTAGTGTGCTGCCAAGTAGCAATGCCTTTGTGGATAAAATAGTTTTATTTTATTCTTTTGTGCCAACAAAAAAGACATCAAAATTATAAAAGTATTTTTACTATAATATTAATGAATTCTATTGAATTCTACATTTTCATTACAATTTTTCTGAGGATGAAATCTACTTTTTAGTTTTGCAAATATTTTTCATGTTGTGTGTGTTTCATGTATGGCTGTTTGTCACAGTCATCTCCAAGACTTGAAAAAGAGTTTGAATTTCATAGAGTAGGATTTTACTTTTTATCCTTCTGTCAATATCAGTTGCACCCTTTCCCTGATCCTCTTTTTCTTGATTTACTGAATCTTGGTTTCATTTTATTATTTTCTTTTTCTCTCCCTTACTCCTTTTTATTTTCTCCTACAGTCATTTTTTAATCTGTCTCTCCTTTCTTCTACTATTTCCTGTATTTCCTAATCGTGTTCCACTTTCTCGCCCTTTTGAATCAGGGAACGTGGTTTAATAGCCAGAGCAATTCTCTGTGGAAACAACAGATAAGAGAAAGAACAAAGGATATTTATGCAAAGGGATTTTCTTTTGCATGATGTTTAGCCCTTCAGAGGTCAGTGGGGCTGATATCCATGCAGTCAAAATTGAAAAATCTTTGATAGTCCAGAAACTTTCAGCAAGCTGCTGAGATGCAACTCTAAACCTTGTTTCAAAGAAAGGTATGGAAAAGAGTTCAGGATAATTGATAAGTGTAACTGTAAACACTTAAAAATTATTTTTACATGGAGACCCTGATACTGTATAAAATATTTCTACTTTGAGAGAAATGCTGTCTACACTTGCTTCTACTGACACTGCATATTTAGGTTGTGACTATCTCCTGAATTGAAGAAAATATCCAGAGGCTCAGTAGGTTTAATTGTCATTGGGAGGGAGCAAAATGATAAAGGAACAAAAAAGTTGCCATCTAAACTCTCTGTGAATTAACTAAACTCGGTATTGCTAAAGTTTGCTACTTTTGTTACATATAAAACTGTCATTTTTATTAACATTGTGTGTGATGCTTTGCATTGTCATTCTGCCTAGAGACAAATATATATGAGTTTATAAACAGGTAATTCTGTTTTGTTATGATTAAGTTTTTGTTTGTAAGAAACTCACCTTCTTGCAACACTGATGACATCAAGAGGAATCACTGTAGAATTCAAAGACGCTGCATCTTTGTTGACAGTTTCAGTAGTGTAAAATGCTTAATTTTTAATCTGATGAGCTACATGTGTGGCTAATGCAGTTTGCATTTAAAGTCCTTGGTACTCGTTTACCATATTGAAAATTTGAAATAAACTTAAAGTTTCAAAATAGTAAAATAAACACAAGCTTGAAATGTTAATTAGAGAATTTATAGTTAATCTAATCCAAGATGGAAATACTACAGAATAGTTGTTTTTTTTAAATCTATCCCTGTAATAAACATGGATTAGTTGGCATCAATTATCAGAATGACTGGCACTTTTAACAATAGAATTTGAATAATAATGATAATAATTTTAGATGAGTATAAAACTGTATTTTTAGATTGAGTATAAAAAATAAGAAATATTATCGGATCGCAAAATATAAATTTTATGAATGATTTTAAACATTGATATGAACCCAAACTTCAACTTATGTTCACAAATATTCATTTCTTAATTTTTTAAATTTTGCATTATTGGTGGAAAAAGAAATCACCCAACTGGTTAAATGTAAAGACTTCTGTTTAGTATTAAACTTATGATTGGTCACGTGAAAAATATGGTTAGATTTGTTCAAAAGCTGAAAGAATGGCATTCCTTAATCAAAGCAAGTATAAAACAAGAGTAGAAAAATGCTTTTCTGTTGTTGGCATTCAAGATTTCTTGAAGGAAACAAGTGTGATAAGAATGGCCATTATCCCCTTCTCTTGTGTTCTGGCCATTCAGTTTTGCTGTGTGTCTCAAGCAGGTTTTTCAAAGGATTATGCAAGAGGTGGCTGATCCAAAAACTCATGTAAACCTGGAGCAAGTCACTTTTTCACAACAACTATCTTTATGATTTTCTGATGAAACAGCTGGGCCTAATCCTATGCTTTGTTAGTCTTGGAAAGCTGCTGCTGTCAGTATTTTGAGGCAAGTAGACAAAAAATATCTTTTGAAGTACACGAACAGCTTAAGTTTTTTGACGATAACATGCTCTTATAAAGTGATAGTTTTTAGCTTGCAGGGACTAGAGAAAGTATTGTTGAAAAAATTTATTGGATCTCACACCGCTAATTAGGTGTTGAAAACTGACAGCCATATTATTAGTAGGGAGTGTGTACTTGTAATTTCTTCGTTTGATTTTTTCCTCGTGCTACTCCTAAGTCTGACCTAAAAGAGTTTCATGCTCAGAAGCACTTATGTGTTTGTCATAGGTTGTCTCATTTTTATTTGCTAGTCAAAGAGTAGCAAGTTTGAATCAAATGTATGGCATAAGATGTATCATTCATTCAACCAACCCCAGATATATCTAAGAAACCAAATCTGTTTCTACTTTCAGTGAAGTGGGTTTTATGATTTTTAGAGCCCTATTTAACTAGACAAAGAGTCTGAAGACAGAGATGTAATTGGGAAGATAATTCTTATTTGAAGTAATATCTTGAAATAAAACTTTCTGAAATTTTTATCTATGGAGATAAGTGCAGTCTTATTTCTGAAGTAAGATGTCCAGTAGGAAAATACTGATAGCTGAGCTATAAATAGGAAATGCATGCCAAGAGTAAAATAATACATAAAATAGAAAGAATATCTCAATGTTTAAATTTAACCTAATTTTTTTTCTTGTTATTTTGTATCAGAGGTCAGTTCATCTGAATTTACTTCAAAATCTCTCACTTCAAAATTATTTAATTCCCTCTATTGCCTATGAAAAGAGACTCAAGTGACTAATTCAGGCACAGGCAACTAATTTTTAGTTGCCCAGGGAAGGGCAGGTGGATTTCATTCACATTCTCTTAAAAAGAGCAAATGCCCTTATTTTTTAACTATATACAGAATTGGTCCAAGTAACAAAACATATAGAAGTGAGTTTCTATATTCTTCTCTTGAGTTAAAGAACAATTTTGCTTAGTTTTTTACTTATTTTAACTCATATACTGCACTTTGAAACGTTTTGGATCTATAAATGAAACTAAAGCATAATGACATTTGGCCTTTTTAAGGTTTTGGGGGATTGTAGAGGGGTTAAGACAGTTTAAATAACATTTTTTTTAGACTTAAAGAATAAAAATGGATGTAGTCTGGAGGATATAATGGTGCAGAGGAAGAAAAAGAACATATATATGTATATATAGTCATTATGGCTATTTAAATTCCTCATCTTATCTAAATAGCACAGAAAAACAAGATGCTGAATAAAAATACTGGGTCATCAGCTTAACAGTTCTATTCAAAGTTTTTACAAATTAGGCAATATTTGAGAAAACTTATTTGTTCACCCACCTATTGATATTCAAAACCCAGAGAGTTCAAATGCATGAGAGAAAGGAATACTTTGCGTAACTTAGTTACATGATTTCACCCATTGTGAATGGCAATGTACAAGTTTTACCTCAGGTAAGAGTCTTCTTTTGAGGCAATTGTTTTCCAAACAAAGGTTCATGGATAATTTAGAGTAAAGATTAAGAGAATAAAGTATAAGAATAACCCCAAAATGTTGCTGGGTCATGAGAACATCATGAGGTTCAACAAGACTAAGTGCAAGGTCTACACCTGAGTTGGGTTAACACCCAGAATCATCCAAGATCAAGAGCAGCCCTGCCAAGAAGGACTTGGGGGTGCTGGTGGGTGAGAGGCTGTGCAGGAGCTGGCAATGTGCACTCCCAGCCCAGAGGAACAACTGCATCCTGGGCTGCACAAAATGAAGTGTGGTCAGCAGGTCAAGAGAAGTGATTCACTCCTTGTAGTCCACTATGGTGAGATCCCACCTGGAGTACTGCATCCAGTTCTGAGGATACCAACACAGGAAGGACCTGGACCTGTTGGAGCAGGTCCAGAGGAGCATCACAAAGAGGATCAGAAGACTGAAACAACTCCTTTATGAACACAGACTGAGGGAATTGGAGTTGCTCAGCCTGGAAAAAAAAAGGCTCTGGACAGACCAGATTATGTCCTTTGAATATTTAAAGAGAGTTTATAAGAAAAATGAGGACAAACTTTTTAGCCAGGCCTGTTGCTGTAGGAAAAGAGATGATATTTTTAAAGTAAAAGAGGGTGTAATTAGACTAGATTTAAGGAAGAAATTTTTTAACATTGAGGTAGAGAAACACTGGAACTGTTTGCCAAAGTGGTGGCAGATATTCCATCCCTAGAAACCTTCAAGGTCAAGCTGGACAATGCTCTGACCAATAAGATCTCATCAAAGACGTTCCTTCTCTCTACAGGGGGGTTGGACTATGTGACCTTTAGAGCTCCCTTCAATCCAAACGATTCTATCATTCTATGAGCCTATGATAATGCTGGATCAATAGGATTTACTTGTATAAGATATCACATCTGAGAAGGGTGAATATAAAGTATTTCTTGTCTGCCTCATAGGATTCATGGTAGTTAACTGTGCCACTAGAGCAGGAAAATATACCATGTCTTTTTCTTGGGAAATTATAGTCCCTCAAGTAGAAAATACCCTCCACAATACTGTGTCTTTTTATTGTTTAGTCAATTAAATAATGTAATGTTTCAATAAAACTCCTGTGAATTTTCAAATTACACCAGTGACATTCCTGTCATCCCATGAGTCCTCAAAGGTAACCAGAGGAAAATTATTCTTGATTTGGGAACCGAAATAAAGAAAAAGTTATTTAATGAAGTTTTCAAACCTCATATTTTATTCATATTTACTTTATACCCACAAATCATTTTGATTTAGAATGCATTGAAATACTTCATTAATTAATTCCCAGATTTTAGATACATTTCATAATAGATAATCTCATTTTTACACTGAATTCTTAGAATTATAAATCATCAAAGCCAATACAAAATGCAATACAGTTAACAACAACAATCAAAGCAAAATGATAAAAAAAACCTTACTGCATTCTGTGATTGATACTGTAATTTTTTCAACTGAGGCCTCAGGCACTTTCAATTATATCCCACTCCCCCAGCATTTCAGCTCCCATATTTCAAGAATACAAACGGGTGAGCAACAAAATTTCCCACCTCAGGTAGGAGAACAAAGTGAATGATTTCCTATATTCTGTATTCTCAAAAAATCTCTGAACCATTGGCAAAGTTCCACAGTCACAAAGTGGTAGCACCATCTCCTCAAACTTGTGTGTGAAGAGAGCAAATTTGAACTCACAACTCTATCTTGCATTTTAGGCTGTCCATGGGTAATGTTATTTCCTACCAACTTGTGTGACAAAGATCATGGTTTGCTGAAAGGAAGGAAGTTTTTCACTGTTTTCCAACGCCTGTAAGAGCCAGTCTTCCCAAGAACAGGCTGTGCTGTGTAAAGCAGTGGAGAAACACCTGCTGATATCCACAGAAAAATCCATCCAGCCCTGCCTCAGAGAATGGGCAGCACTCTGGAGCATATGATTGTGTAAGAAGAACCCACAGAAGACACATCAAGTTGAATTCTCCCCAAGAAGGACAGAGAACCCGGGGAAGTCTTTGTGGAATTGTGCCCTATGCTAAATGCACTAATTATCCCTCTTTATTCTTGGTCCTTAACCATTATAATGAAAAGTTCTGTTAAATTTAAGAAATGCATGAGAGAACAAAATAAGAGAAAGCAATTTATTCTCTATGACACTATGACATAAATTTTGTAAACTGCATTTGAAGTTCCAACACCAATTTGACATTCCAAATGCTGGCGCTGACCTGTCAGCAGTAGTTAACTCCCCATTATTAATATACATTTCCAGATTAGAAAACAAAGCTCACACCCTTAAGTTTTCAGAAGTCAAAGGTATAAGCAATCAAAGATGCTGAAATGTTTCACATGATTTACAATGGAGTCCACAACAAAATGAAATATTCTAAAATATTCTGAATTGACAAAATGTTTCTGATCCTTAATAATTACAGTCATTTACTGTAATTATTATTATTATTATGTACAACTAGACCATTTACAAGGATTTTTGCCTGCCTCCTATTTTGATGAACCAACAAACTTGCCCATTTTATTTCACTTCACTTCCATGACTTTGAGGTAAACTGCATTCCCCACTAGTGTATTTTTTACTTCCTCCAAAGTCATTATATTGGAGAAGTAGTAGAAGCAAAGTCTGTCATTTCACTGGTGCACCTGAAGTTGTTTTAGACGTGTCAAACAATACCAGGCTGTGGCATTTCAGCTCTTCCAAATATTTCCCACCCTTTTCCTGCCTACATGCTGAATCCTCATCTCACCCTCTGGCTAAGAGAAAACCAGTTGCTGCAGCGTGTGGCTACTCACACTCTTCTCTCTGGCTGCTGACAGAAACTTGTGAAGAGTTCAATGAGATGGGTTAGAGTTCCTACATCTGGAAATCTAGAGCTGGTCACATCAGATGGTGTCAAAATTATTGAGAAGCTGAACACATGATCAGTGTAGGATTGCACTATCCCCCTTTTATCAGCGATGTTACACATGGTTGTGATTAGGTCATACGCGCCTTTCTTCTCTCTGAATCCGCCCTTTAACTTCATGCGATTCTTCATCATCTGGACAAGGACTTTGTTCTTAGGCAGAATCTGGAAGATGTTATGACTGTAATAACACTTTGTTATGCTGTCTTTTCTTTGTTGAGGGCAAAAAGATTACCTTTGTCCCCTTATTTCTCTGACTATCCTGACATCAGTGCAAATTTCTCACATGAGACCACTCTGATCACCAATTGCTTTTATCGGTTCTCATAACATATTAGCTACTGCTATTCCTCTTTTTAGGATAAGCACATACTTGGTTCCTCTTACTGAGCTAATAGCTTTCACTCTGTTGTCTTTTTGTCATCATCTTATGTGGTGAATAGCTCTGATGAAGGATGTGAACTGATGCATTCAGCAAGATGTTTAATATTAGTAACTTCAAACATTGAAATAATTCTCAGGCCTAAAGCCTGCCGCAGATTTGTGAATCACCTGGTTCACCAAATTCACACAATGTGAAACCACTGCACAAAATTGTCTTTAAACATTATTTTTGATAGCAAAAAGGAAAACAAAGTTGTATGAGTATTGATTGGTAAATGTAATTATCAAAAAAGTACATTATTTCCATTATTAAATTATGTTTTGGATTTTTAACCAATCCTATTTATTTTTTGGTTGTGACCTTGCCAGTCCAGTAAGTAGGAAAAATGACTATTCAAAGTGGTGAGATGAGACAAATCTGCATGTGGGTATTATTTTTCCAAGGAGCTGAACTGTCATATCTTGTATTATTATAAAATTGATGTAGAGAGATGACTAGGAATAAAATTAGAGAAACTGAGATGTTGTATTCATATCCCAGTAGAAGTTATAGTGGTACAGGAATTATAGGGTAAAATGCAGGTACAACTCCCTGGATGGAATTACAAACCTAACTGTAACATGAATGCACTTCAATCCCAAAGTTACTCACCCCCAAGGTACAACCACCCTTCACTGAACATGTGCTCTATATTTTATTGACTGCATATTTAAGAGAGAAACATGAGGATTTTACACCAATCAGTAACAAAGGCAGATATGACTAGAGTCCCTCAAGCTCCATCTAAACACAAAGAAATAGTATAAAAGGAAGCTGATAATGGGGAAAAGTTGGGGAATACTCCATTGTAACTACTGGAATCACTCAACGGGCTGAACCTCTTTTCTCCTTCACAGAAAATACTATTTTTTCTATTATTAGAAAAATAATAGAACATATTAGAAAAATATGTTCTTGCCTATTCAGTAAGAATCACTCTATGCACACTGAATACTTTTATTGGGTACTGGCGCTTGTCTGTGCATTGTTTTGAATACATTTTTGCAGGCAGATACTATCACCAGGAATCCTCAAACCTTAACCTGTCACATTTTTATATTAACAAAGAGCGTTACTCCATAAACTGTTAGTGCAAGTCCTTCATGGGCATTATCAGCACCCAGCAGTGGGCAACATATCCAAATAAAGTGGGAAGACCCACTGAAGGGTCTCCATTATGCTGTGAGTGTGTCCCCAAACAAGTCAGTTGAACCACCCTTGGGTCCAGGGGACTGCTCAGTGAAGGATCCCCACAACAGGACACTGACAGATGATCAGTCACAAGGGTCTCAGCTTTCCGGGAGCACTGACAGACAAATCAAATACCAAGGGTCAAGGAAATCCCTCTTTTGCATGTGACACTTGAATGGCAGAACACTTCTGACTATTGATTCAAGTTATTCATCTGTGCTTTTAGATAATTTCTTTGCAGGACTACCTCAAATTTGTACCTTGTACCTAGCTGCCATAACTGAGTAAATATGGTACAAGAACTACACTACTCATAGCAGAAGCCCTAGTATGTGAATTGTCAGCATTTCCTTGAAGTGGAGTCAGTGGTGATGCAGAAAACAAGCAAAAAATGTTCAATAAATATTATTTTATTCTGTACTTCCATTAACAAATGAAGAAAGATTCTAACAGGAATAAATATTTTAAATAATCTGATCTAAATTATGAAAGCACAGAGGCAAATCTTTGGGGTTTTTTTAAAGCTATTTTATTGCACTCATAGTTCAATTGTAATAATTTGTAATTAATCTTGGAGTACCAGGAAAACTTCACAGATCTTTAAGACCCTTACACTGAAGAGAAAAAAAAAAAAATGACTGGATGCAAGTTGAATCAAGAAATAATTTAGATGAGAACTTTGGCAGAAAGGTTTAACATTGAGGTTAACTAACTGCAAAATATATGGTAGAACAATAATGGCTTTGATGAGAGCAATAAGGCAAAACCCCAATCAGAGGCAGCCATTGGTGGTGTTCCTGGTTTCCCTCTCCATCTCTGCTGGCTGCCTGCACTTCAAAGTCCAGCTGTGTTCCTGGCTTGCACTAACACAAGTGGAGAATGATCCACCCAACATATATCTTCAGGTCTCCCTTGTAGATGCTATTGTTGAGCATGATTGTTTGGATTCATTATAGGTGTAACTGAAAAAAAGTTTAAAGGGATGATATATGGTGGGTATATGATAAAGGGTGATATATGAGAAGTCATACTAGATGATTTAATAGTCTCTCTTGGGCTTTAAGCTTGATATTATGAGACTGTGATTGTTTTCTTATGACCCATGTGGAAGGAATTTAGTCTATTTCTATAAACTGCAAGTATCTGCTGTGGATCCTCCTAGTCATTCCACTTTCTACTGGAACATGCAAGGCCACTGAAGTCTTATATTTTCTTGCTAGAAGGTATTTATAGACTAATAAATGCACCTGCAGAAGAAGAACTTGATAAAAATAAATTAAGCACAACAGTTTTTAATATGTCTTTGTGAAACTTGAGCAAAGTCCTTTTAGAACAGCAGTACCCATATATCAGTGTAAATACACTAATTTCAGATTTTTGAATTCTCATTTACAGTTCTATTCATCTAACAAGAGATAAGAAGGTGAACAAAGAGGTCCTCCTCAGAGGCAAGAACAAGACAAGTTAGATACTCATGTGGCCTTTATGTCTTAGCTTACCAGTGCTTTAACATGGAGAAGGTTAAACGTTCTTCAGCCAGATGTAACTTTCTTCCCCCCTTCAGGGCTCAGACTACATCATACTCTGAGAAAAAATCTCTCAGCCATGTGGAAATGCTTTTCATGGAAGAAGCAGGGGGAAGATGACTGCCTGACTGGGAACTACATGCGTGACTCTGAGAGGAGGCAAAACTCCCTGTATCTCTCAACTGTCCCTTTAGTTGTTGCTTTACTGAAAAACAGAATAAGGGAAGAGAATAATTTATGGAAAATTTTTCAGAAGACTACAAGTGCTACTTACACATCCCCTGTGAATGTTCCTGTGAATTTTTGCACAGTGAACTGTGACTGAGTTAACTGGGAAGAAATCTCTACAGGTTACTCCAGTTAGCCACTAATACTTCCAGAAATTGCCTAGACTGAGAGAGACTGGAGGGAAAGGCTGGAGGATGAACCTGGAGTACTTCAAGATCCAGCTTTTTCTAAGAGGAAGGAAAGCAATTAAAAAAAAAAAAAAAAAAAAAAAGGGACTGCATATTAACCATATTAATGAATGTCCAAGCAGAAATTTGCTGTAAGTGGTGTATGAACACCTTATTAAACTAAGACCCCCAGAAGAGCAGACTAAACTGACAGAGTGCAAGCCACATACTGACTGCCCTCTTTTAACAGGCTTGAAAATGTTTTCTGGATACTCCTAGTACTAGACAATATATTAGACTAATTTATGCCATGTAAATAACATGGGAAGCATGGAAACATTATACTTCGATCTAAAAGTAAAAAAAAATATTTAACTGGGAGACTATCTTTCTTATCTATGTGAAAACACAGCTTAGCATTGTTACTAATCAGCAAGGGAGTAGCAAATTATTTACTTTATAATTTGTGGCAGTTTGTGATAAATATATTTACAATGTGGCATCCATAGCTCCTTATCAAGTTTCAGGCCACACCAATTTGTTATTACAGTGTACCCTCTATATGATAACTTCTTGAAAAGTTTGTTTCTGGTCATTTAGAGCATAATGTATTGCATGTGACAAAAACAATTCATTGCATAGTTTTCAGTACTTCTCCCAAAGCTTCTGAAAATGTGATGCTCTGGATTCACTTCCGCAGCTGCCCAGAAGACAACCCAGGCAAAGCTATGAAGTCAAGTCTCATGATCTAAAGTGAATAATGACTCTTTCATCACCATAAATACCTAGATAAGTTAGGAGAAATGAAAAACCATAAACTAGTTTGTACTATTCCCACAAAATATTTATCTATTTTTCTGGTAGTATAATTGATTATAACCAATTTTAAAAACCTTTTTAAGTATTCTGAGTTTATCGAGTGAGATTTACAGCTGCTCCTGTATGAAGACCCTTACTTATATGGAACTGAAATACTTGGTTTAATAAAAAACTACTGCTTATGTCCAGCAAAAGAAAGCATAAAGATATTTAAAGGTTTTAATGGATTTCCTGAATGAAGTAATAAATCAAACACTAAAAAATATAAATATGTTTGTAACAGATAGCAAAGATTTGTGAAAAACGTATGACATTTTTCTCTTTAGAACAAACACAAAGGTTACAAACTCTGTTCATCTTTTATTAAGTGTCCATAATTATTTCCTGAATTCATCAGCTTTGTACATCTAAAACTTTCATGAAGTACAATTATTTTTACATGTTAAATTAAGAAACCTTATACATGTATTTTGCTCAATTAATTATTTTTTGTACATTGAAGTAGAATAATATTGTTTTCATTAAATCATTGTTTTCACATTTTAGCAAGATTCTTGAATTTTCATTACTACTATGGAAGTGATGCTTAGATTTTTGTCACGATTTTTCTCAGTCATATTTATGAAAAATGGTTGACTATTTGGCATAATATAGAAATCCAGGAACTTCATAACCATGTAATTTTCTTAAATGTATTGCTTACTGGCATTTCAACAACTCTTGGCAATCATTCCCTGAATTACTTCCTCATATTGTCTGGAATATTTCTGGGACTGTGACAACTAACCACACATTGGGGTTTTTTTATATTTTTGGGTTAAATTCAAACTTATTTGTTCATTGATTAAACTGCTTTTTACTTACTTTCTCTTTTCAAAAAAAAAAAAATCCACTATGCAATGGATTTTATTCTTCCTGTTACCTTATTTCTACTTAAACTAAATTATTTGAAGCTTATATTCAGAAATAGATAAAATGCGGCAGATTATGATGTTATTAATGTGCAGTTGAGATAATTATCCTATTAATGAATAGGAGAGCCATGAAATAACTATATAAGACAACCAAACTGAATGAAAGAAATATTCTTTATTATGCTGCTGCTTTTTTCAGGATTTGAGGGTGTATTTGGCTGGTATGCAAGGAAAATATATGGGGAAATATCTGACTGAACAGGAACAAAAGATAGTAATCGCACAGCAACTTATTTTAGGTAACTTCAATTCTCTGAAACTAGCAGAGGCTTTTGACATTTCTCTACTTCTTTCTACCAGAAGCCACAAACCAAAACGCAAAGCACTCTTTAGTTCAGGGAGATAATTTATTAAAGGGGGTATTTTTTTTTTCTTTCTACTTCTTCTACATTGCTTCCACCGCAGGGGTTTTCAGATGGAGGAAGAGACGAGAATCTTGATTCCATGATCAGAAGGCTTGATTTTATTATCTTATTATTGGAATAAGATCCCAATATTTCCAGGTGGAACATGCCTGGGCTGTTCTGGGCCTTAGCTTATTGGCTGGAGGCAGCAGCTGTGGCATCCACCACAGGGACACCTCTGGCCAGCTGGAAATGGCAGCTAGGCACTGGAAACCAAGTCCAGGCTTGTGGGAAGCTCTGTTTTACCTCTAGTGAAGGTCCTTAGGCGAGGTGAAGAGAAAGGAGAGGGTTTCTGATGGAGGGTTAAAATCCAGAGCTTTATTCCAAGGAAACAGAGATCTGAATCGTGGTAACAACTCCAACAGAACGATTCACACGTGGTCTCAGGTTCCTTTTAAGCTCAGGGATGGGGGGAGAGAAGAACAGGTAAGCCACAAACCCAGTGGGAAGAGGTGGGTTCTCAGGGGATAATGACACTTGGCATACCCAATGACGCCCAGGGTGAGGGGCATCTTTTGAACTTCAGCCAACCACACGACAGCCTTGCTGGAATGTTAAGATTGACTGACAGCACTTAGCAGGAGACAGGGGGAGGGGAAGGGAGAAGGTATTACCACACCTGTGGGGGGACTGGGATAGCTGAAAGGGCATATTGAAACACACTGCAACATCTTATATATATAACATTATAACTATACTACATAGGAATAGAAAGGAAAGAAGCTTCTTCAGAAGCTGGCTATGCTAAGAATAGAATTGCAAGAATGAATAACAAAGATCTGTCTCTCGGCAGAGAGCGATAGCAGCTCCACCATGAATGGTCAGTAAATCCAAACATCTACAGAAGACCAATCACAGGTGGACCTGTTGCATTCCACAGCAGCAGATAATAATTCTTTACATTTGTTGCTGAAACTTCTCAGCTCCAGCAGGAAAAATCCTAAGAAAGGATTTTTCACAAAAGGTGTCAGCAACACTTCCCCATTTTGAAGGGAGGACCATGGAATTTAAGAAAGGAAGGTGTGATGGCTTTTAATCAGTCTGTGCTATTAACTGCACTGCTGCCTGCCGCACAGAATCCAGAAATTATGTATCAACTCATTACATAGGCATGGTATTTGCTGGAATGTTCTTCTGTTTCATTAATTGACACACAGATTTTAATTGTCATCTTTATGTTTCAGGAGCAATTAAGAGCCACTGAGATCAGAGACAAATTTTTTGAGAATTATAGAATATACTGAGCTGGAAGGGCCCATCAGGATCATGAAGTCCAAGTCCTGGCCCTGCACAGAACATTTCAAGGGTCACACCATGTGCCTGAGAATATTCTCCAAACACCTCTTGAACTCTGTCAGGTTGATGCTCCTTCTCTGGGGATCCTGTTCCAGTGCCCAGCCATCCTCTGGGTGAAAAACCTTTTCCTGATATCTAAACCTCCCCTGACACAGCTTCATGCCATTCCCTTGGGTCCTGTGACTAGCCATGAGAGTGAAGATTGGTACCCACGCCTCCGCTTCCCCTCATGAAGACATTGAAGACCACAGTGAAGTCTCCCATCAATCCCCTCTTCTTCAGGCTGAACAGAGTAAGGGATCTCAGGCCTTTATTCAGCTTCCCCTCAAGGCCCTTCACAATCTTCATTGCTCTCCTTTGGATGCTCTCCAACAGCTTTATCTCCTTATATTGTGGCACTCAAAACTTCACACAATGTTCAAGGTGAGGATGCTCCAGTGCAGAGCAGAGCAGAGCAGAGCAGGACAATCCCTCCCTTGTCTGGCTGGTGATGCTCTGCCTTATTCCTCCAGGACAGGGTTGGCCCTCCTGGATGCCAGGGCACTGCTGACTCATGCTCAGTTTTCCCTTGACCAGAGCTTTCTGGTGCATATTTACATGAGAGCCTAACTCAGAAAGTGGACAGTCATCTTGTGCACCTCACCGTATTGTATTTCAGAAGCTGAAACTTACATCAAGGATAATGAACTTCTCCAGACTTTTTGTAGGGGAAGAAATGTACGGCTTCTAACTTAATTGTCTGACTTAGAAAGTTGTTGTTTTGAGCATTTTAAAAATATATATTATTTTAAATATATAATATATTTATATTATATATAAATATAAATATATTTATATTTAAATTTATATTATATATAAATATAAAGGTTTGGTTGCCTCTATATTTAATTTTTTTTCAAAGTAGCATAAATTCAGGGGTACAGCACTGGGCAATGGCCTTTCTAATCCAGCCCTGTTTGGTTACTGCATCCTACTGTATGTGTCCCTGGATATGGGAGTTATTGGTAAATTATATACAGTTGATAAGCATCATTGTAATGCTTCCGATTTTATTCTCAGTTTAATTGCTTGAGTTTATGTACCTGTCACTTGCCACTGCACAGAGGTACTCCTGGTTTTTGGACCTGGAGGCGAAGCTTGTATTTTTGTGGACAATAAAGAGCTGCAAGCTGCACAAAATAAGTCATGTATTGTTAAATGATCCAGAAGGCTTTCAGACTCCATAGTGGAAAACTGTTTCTTCTGGGTTTATCCAGAAAATAAAGCATATTTTTAAAAAACAGATTCCTATGCATTGTCAAATTTCAAAGATGGAATACAGTTCTTTTAAATGAACATGTTTCCAAAGGTAGAATAAAGTAGATCAAAATTCAGTCTCTGCCCAGAAAATGTTCAGAGTTCTCTTTCTCTCAGTAACCTTTCCCTTGTTCTCCAGGGATATCTTAGATTCAGCATAAAGTATTGATATTTTACAAAAGAGAAGTAAAAAATCATAATCCTTAAATTTTCTATCAAAGATGTTGTGGAGAATAAGTCTCAGAATGCTAAAACATAAGGTAAGGATTTTTTTCTTAAATAGAAATGGGAAAAGAAAAATCGTCAGGTTTGCAAAAATGAAAAAAAAAGGGAAAAGACATTTCTGTCACTCAAAAGAAAAGGCAATAATATCATGGTGAGGTATTCTTTAAAGGAACCACTAAACTTTCCTTAATTTGGTCAAGGTAGTGTTAAAATTATCTCTTCAGGCTTCCTGTAAAAGCAAGAATTGGTTTCAGTTATTTAAGTTGAAAAACCTATACCACTTGCTTGGAATAGTAATGGAGGATGTCAAAGGGCATTCCTAAAGCTCAAACAAGCGTTAATAACACCTTCAATATTCTTGCACACAGATTTAAACTCTTCGTTTGAAATCTTTATGGAAGCCAGAAAACTTGGTCTTGGAACCATTCTTACTCAGACCCTGGAGGGTGAAGAGAAGATCATTACACATATTCCCAGTCTGCTGACTTAAGTGGAATGAAATTATGTAGTCTTTAAAGGGATAGAAGCACCATTTACAGTCAGGGCCCTGCAGCACTGTGACCTTCTTTCTCTAGGCTGTAGTTATTGGCAGTGCCAGTATGAGACCCACAGCTTAGACTCCACCTTCTCTCCTCATTACAAATGACCTTCTTTGTAGTCCTGGGCCCTCCATGTTTTTGATAGAGGTGCCACGCAGTCAGCTGCACACTGAAAGGAAGAAAGAAGAAGAATACACCAGATTTGCAGAAGGTATATTTAAAAGTCACCCCTACACGTCAGTCAGAGTAAAGCAGACATTTCTTTTTCTGTGCCCAACCCATATACAACAGCCTGAGCAGCTTACCACAAAAAGCTTCCAGTTTAAAATACTGGGAAAATATTAAAAAGAAAGATTTGAGATTAGCAATTTATTTTCTTTAGTGTTATTTTTAAAAATCCTTTTTTTCTGTGAAAATACTCATTTTAGCTGCTGTTCATTCATCAACACTTTTGTTGTTTAAATATGGATGAAGCTCCTCTTTCATCTTGTGAGTTAAATTCTAGATGCATAAACAGGACAGTGAGAGAATTCTGTGTTTTGCAAAGACTGGATACAAGGTTGTGTTTCTAGGGCTTTTAGTCTTGCACCTTTCTCTATCTAATGAAAAATCAGACCTACCCCTAAGAAAACTTCTTAATCATAAAGATTTAGTGACTACCCTCACATAGGCAAAATTTACTCATAATATCCTAGTGGCATCTACTAAATTAGAAGTCAGGCTTGGACTTTTTTTTTTTTTTTTAATTTGGCTGACATTTTTAAATTGCTATTGGCTTTAGGGTCCTTGTTTTTGTGTGCCAGACAAAGGCAAAGAAACCAAATTGCCTACAGTGTCAAGCAGGTAGGATTTGAGCTGGCATTAATGGGGGATGTAGCTCTTTCCAACTTTCAAATTCAGTCTTGCACTAATGTTCTCACATTTTAAAAATATGACAACAGTTTTGAAAAATTTTGCTTCGATTTCTAAGTATATGGTTATGAAAGTGAGCTCTGCAAAATGTAAATTGACACAACACTGAAGATTTTACAGCCAGATAGGTCCACTAGCTCTTTAAGAAATTACCTCTCTTAGGTTGAAATCTCTAACTATGGACTCATAAAAATTACTGTTAGACTAACCAGAAATCAAGCAGCTAACAAGACTTTATAGATATTCAGAGGCTGTGCAGAGACCACACAACAGAGACTGAAGCAAGTACAATATATACAATATGAATTTCTTGGGTGTTTTCAAACATTCTCAACTCATATTAAGCCTGCTTAGGGTTTGAAAACTTTGGCATGAGATTCCTATCACTTAATGTCATGCAATGCACAGTTTATAAGGTTTAAATTCTCAAATGCTCAAACTAGCAATATAGTTTGTACAATAGCATCTTTCCCCAGTAATGCTAACTTCTCACCAGTATACTTATACCTTAGAACAGCAATTTCTGATTATGATTTCTTATGTCCCAAAGAATGTTGTTTTGGTATTAGCTAAGAAGAAATTTACAAGAAAAAAATTCAGTTGAGTAAATCCAGTTTCCATTTGCTGAATATCTCCTTTGAGATGCTCTTGAATCCATTACATCTGCCCTTGACAGCACATCCTAAACAAGTGATACTCATGAGTACTTGTAACCATTTGTATATATGTATGTATGATACCAGAAAACAGCAACCATTTCAACACTGTTTTGTAGTTGCAGCAGGGAATTAATTTTAAAATTATTTTAAAATGTCATTTAAAATAAGTGTGAGAGGTGTAGTTTAAATAAAATAGGCCTGTTTTCACAGTTGAGTGCCTTTTTTGCCACTACATATAGGAAAAATACTGTGAAATTTCCTTTGATGTTAATTTGAAACTATTGAATGTCTTGTTATATTTTCCAGGGTTAAAAATTCAAATATTGTGCTAATATATACCCCAAGATCCATACCTTCTGATTGTATTGAAGTTTTCTCTGCAGTAATTTCCTTTAAGAAAGCCTGGAGCCTATAATACAAGAGATGCTTTTAAAAGATTCATATAGAATGAGGGAATCTCAAATATTTAATGCCAGAAAGAGGGCCTTATTATAGCCAGACCCTGGAGCTGAGTATCTTATGTCTTTGAAAAAAAAATTCTGAAATTTCCCAGGTTTTTAACAATGCCCAAACTTGCAAGACAGGGCTAAGGAATCTAAACACCTTAATCATGAAATGCTATAGTTATCTGTAGAAGATGAGCTTGAAGGAATAGGAGCACTTACTGTAGAAAATGTGGTTATATTTCATTTTCTGAAATCTCCTGATGTCCAGTTGCTGGGGGTGGAGAGGAGACCTGGTACAGTAATACTGCACAAGGAAAGCAATGTGTTTGCTAAGCTGATCAATACCATGATTAACTTGGCTGAGTGAAAGACTGATCAATCTTGCTATTGATCAGCTTAGCAAACATATTAGTGTGCCTGTGTAGTATGGCTACACTGTGTCTGTTAGTGTTTGATCAGGATAAACATACATCCAGGTATTCAAATAAATTTGCAACAGATGCATACTGTCTGTCCAGAACCCAAGCAGAGAGAAATTGATCACAGTCTCTTGCACAGAAGGCAGAAAACAGACATTAGATTTATATGTTCAAAAAAGTACATTATTTAAATACAGAATGCAAAATAAATCTTCCCTTATCACATTTTACTGAGACTCTATGACAGATCACTGTATTTCTTAAAGGAATTCAGTTTCTATTTTGACTTTCTTTGAAAACATAACATTTTAGTTCAATAAAGACATACAAAATAATTCTCTAGTAATGCTCCCTGAACTCTGAAACATGCTGGATTTTTTTTCCAATGGTGATGTGTCCTTAAAAGTCATATTTTACAAACTGATGTAGCCTATGAATAAAAAAAAAAGAATTGGGTTTGTATGAGCAAGGTGGTTTTATCCGCTGGATTCAGATCTAATCAATCAGCTCTTGTTCAAGGTTAGATGTCTGTGACGATTCATTTTTTAAAGCAACTTGAACATTTGTTTGTTTGCTGCTGTAAAAAAAAAAAAAGGTACTCAAAATGGTGTGTGCTGCAGAGCTTAAATTTTAAAGACATTGTAGAACCTTTCACATATATTTCCATAACTGAAAGGATGTCTAGTTTTAAACACACCATCTACCCTATTATGAGTCTTTTCTGTTATCTGTCTCTGTCTTTCAGTTTTTCTGTCACTTTTTCTATAAATTCAATCCATATGATACATGTCTGGATCGAGTAAAATTAATTAAAGAGTGAATTTTTCTTTCAGTATCTTATTTATAGAGAACTTAAAGTAACGCAGAAAGTTGTCACATTTTCCCAACTCTCTGTTCTTTACTTCTTTTCAGCTGTGACCAAATATTATGTCCAAGACTATTTTTGGGAAGATATATACAGTCTTGCAGAGCAGTTGAGGCTTAGTTATGGCATTTCAAGTCACACTCCTCCAAAAATCCGAGGTCAGGGTAGGATACTTGGTTTTCTAACACGCCAGTTATTACAATTAGTAGCAACATTTGCATATTCACAAATATATTTTCAGTATGTTTTTCACATACTGAAAATCTGAAGTAACTTCAATGATACTAATCCAGAACAATTACTGATTTTAATTTGCAAGACCCAGAGTGAAGGTTTCTGGCAACAGGACAACCATGGAATAGGAGTGCAGTACCTACAATGCCACAAGAACTCACAACAAAAATGCAGGCAAAATTAAGATGATTACAAGATGTATTCAGGCTAGGTAGCAGACACAGGAGTCCAGCATATTACCTGCTAGTCAGTCTTTCTGGGCAAATGTATACCAACACTTGGCTAAAATCTAACACCTAACTCAGCTGTTTTCTGTAGGACTGTATGAAGTATAATCACCTTTACAGAGGACAGAGAAAGGGAAAGGCACAAGTGCCTCCTGTGGTTCACATTTTCTTGCTATTATCAGATTGACCCATTGCATATGAAAACAAAAATTATTGTCTTCAAAGGAGTCGCTTCACATTTTTGCCACATCAGTATTTAAATATCTGTATAAGAGAGCATATCTATTATACCTCTCACAGTTTCTATTATGGATATTTACTGATTCTCTTTACATGTTAGAAATACTTTTTTTCTTATAATGATATTTATTGGTTGATAACCTGAAATTTCAAGACCTTATTTGGAAGGTCTGGAAACATATCTTAAAGCCTTTCTTTTCAGTTCCACTGTCCCTCATATGTATTATTTACATTTACATGTGTACTGAACAGCCCATCCACATTTCCATTATTTCTTTCCAGCTGGTACTTTATTTCAACTTCTTTAAAGTCAAAGTGTGGCAGACTGGCCATCCATCATTGTCTAAGAGCTCTTAATTTAGCTACGGAGAGTGTGAAAACAGGTTAGAATGTGGTACTAAGTCGCAAATATAGGATCAGACAAGCCTTTGCTAAGTCTCTCAGTAATTATTAGAGCTCTTTGAAACCTGCTGGCTTCAGTTTGAATGAGTTCAGGTGAAAATTACTGGTGCTCGGTTTGTACTTTTCAAGACCTCTAGCTTTCACATTGCATTCTGAATAAATGGGAAACCAAACCATTCAATTGAGGTGCTTTGAATGCCTGAAATAGTTTCATATTGTTGCACAACACTCCCATGTCTCTCTCAGCCACAGAATAGATAAAAGCCATTGACAGAAGCAGCAGAGGAAATTAAGAAATTGCTATGATTCTTAAAACCTCAAATGTCAGGAACAGGAAAAGAAGCCACCTGGTCATGAAGAGCTATCTTACCTAAACAAGATGACAGGAAAGATTGTATCCATGTAGTACTGGAGGTTCAGCCACATCAGCAGCAGTGTCCTGAAGACTTTAGCAAAGAATATTGTAAATATCCTGAAGAGGTCTCCTTGGGAAAATTTGCAAACACCCACTAAGAGACTTACTGTGATGCTTTTTGCCAGGAAGTGAAAGACAGTTTTTTGATCATAAAGAACACAGGTTAAAGACATCCAATTCAGATTTGAATGCCTGAAGAATAGAATGTAATAGAAACCTCTCCTATCTCATCCTGATGCTAGCCTTTGCTTATCTTAGTTGCTAAAAGTGCCTATGACAGCAGAAAGACAAAGACAGTTGGCTTCATCAAGCATCTCCCAGATGTGTGAAAGTAAAATTAACATAGAGAACATTTTTCAGTTGTTTTTTACAATGCTTTGGTTTCTTTCCTGGTATAGCCTGAACCTTGCTAATTTTATTTTACTTTGAAGAAAATATAACATTTTTTGTCATATTCATGGACCATTTAAAATAAAATGGTACTACATCAAATACACTACCAGATAAAGGGTGACTTGCACTGTGACACTTTTTCTCATCATATGATAGACATGAAGTCCAGTTCTTGAAAGGTATTTTTGCATGGATGGATAAAAACAGAACCAGCCTCCATCTGTCTGTTGCCAGGCTGGGCAGGCTAAAGTTCACTCTGATCCAGAACAGAGGCATTAGCACAGAGCAGTCTAAGCCATATGCCTCATCTTTCAGCAGAGTATATTAGCTCAGATCCAGTGACTCATGAAAGCATCTGTAAGTCATACTCTGATAGATTCAGATGATTTTCTTCCATTAAGGCATTAAAGTGTTTGGGCCTTATCTAACTCTACCATTGTCTATAATTTTTTATAACTTCTCTCTTTTCTTCAAGGTGTTGTTTTTTTTTTCCTTATTGAGGTTCAATTTGCCATTGACATGATCTGGCAAGAGACAATAGAATAGTAAGAACAGGTATTGAATTACATTGCTAAGCATCTTTACCAAGTAGAAAGTAGGTGTCAAATGCTCACAAAAACAGTTATAGAGATTAATCCTAAATTTCATAATGAGTCATATTTTTACTTATCTACCTATTTTTTTTAAAAAGTAAAAATTATGTTGAAGACTGGTTTTATTGGAACACCATAGTATGAGTCAAGTCTCAGTGGTAACCTTTAGTAATATTGATCTCCAGATGCTTTTTTGATCTTTGCTGAAAGTTTTTCAAGGTGACAATAAATTGAATATAATTAAAAGAAAACATTAGTATGAATATTACAGTCATCTTTCTTAACTCATTCAATCTTTACCAGCTTACTCTACACCTGATGTTTAAAGCCTGGTGTTTTGTGTACATGCTAACATATACACAAATAAATTGTAACCTTACTCTGCCCAGTATAATTTAAATAGAAAATGACTTTTGCATCTACTATTTCCTTAAATGCTTATGTAATTTTCTTTTTGCTTTCTATGGACAAATATTAGTACCCATAAGCTAGAACTCTTTTTTTTCAATGCTCTGTCTGATACCATATTTTGTAGCACTTCTATTTCCTGATACAGAAACAGGCTAATTGTTCTTTTTCTTTCCTTAGTGCCCATAGTATAATGAAACAATGCTCTTGTCATTCTCACAGTAGCATCTGAAGTAAAACTTCATATGATTGTGAACAAAGCCAAACAACTATTTCCAGTCGTATTTAAAGTTGTTTCTCATAGTTGTTGGTCCAATCTCCTGCCACAAAAAGCATTTCTATTTTTGTGTTCTACACATACTTTTCTCTTCCTTTTAAATAGAACACTTTTAAATGGCCACTGCATTCATCAGCTTCATACTCACATTACACCTCATACACTTGATTCTGACTAAGTGAGTATGACTTCACCCAGTCTGAAGTGGTCCTAACTCTGTAGTTCTCCTCCAGTACCATTCCTATTATGGCTTGGATAATTGCTTTTGTTCAAGTAGAGATATGACATACCAACATAAGGAATTCTCATCAGGTGTAGAGAAACTGTGACATATTCTGAACCAGTCAGATACAATGAACCTTAAAAATCAAAATGCAATTTCTCCCTACTGTTGTGTAACCATTTGCATTTGTCTGTCCAACATCTCTTACTATAATTCCATGTTATAAGTTAATAGATATTTGAGTATATTATATAACTGGAAAAAAGCTTCGGAGGTTCATCCATAAAAGGACAAGGATTAAACTCATACACAAATGTGAATACAAATTACATTATACTAGTTAACTGTTTTCTTAATTGCAGCATATAGAGGATCTGGCACAATTGAGGCTGGCACAATGATATTTACAAGAATTTACAACAAGCTTGCATTTTATACAGTTTAACTCAATGCGCACATGGCCAAAGAAATTCTCTGTATGTGATACTATCACAGAATTCAATATTCACTTTATGACAACGTTGTACCCTTGCTATCTGCATTCCAGTCAAAAATTAGCATGTAGAGAGTGTACAGTCTCATTTCTTGTCTCGAAAAATTACTTCCTTGCCCTTTTTTGATAACTCATTAATTAAAAAAAAATTTGTTTTTCTGATACAGTAATTTATTCTGATCCAAGTGCATCATCCTCACTATGCATTGAAGAATATGACTTCTGAGCTCTGAGTACATGCCAACCAAACCAGACAGCTTCCTCCTAGACAATTTTTTTCTCCCATGTTAAACAACAAGACAAAATAGAAGAAAAAATTAAGATTCATTGTAATTGCTCCACACTTTTCTCCCACTCTTTACTGCTCTAAAATATTGCCAGATAGTATGCATTCACATGGTAAGCAATAATATCCAAATATACACAGTCTAAACAAATGAAGAAAACACTCTTTAATTTGCTTCTGAAAAAGATACAGAAGTGAAACCATGTAGTTGAGGTTCTTCAGAATGCCAATTATTGTGCCAAGTATAGAATTCAAATTTTATAAAGTACGTGTTTTGTACCTTAAACTGAAAATTATCTGGGGGAAGAGAGGAGAAAGGGATATATTTCCATCTTTTATTATTACAACTTTTTAACTCTGCCAGGTGAAATAACTCTTTTGGCATGCCACAGGCCTAATGAGATTTTCTGGGTAAAGCAATTTGACATACATCTATATTGATAAAACCTTCTGAGAAATCCTATTGAACTCATTCATGTGACTATTCAAATTTTCTCCTCTAAAATTTGAGATTATGGGGTCATCCCATTAGAAAAATGGTTTATCAGAACAAATATAAATACAATCTATTTGGTGAAGTGGTGGATTTTCTACATTTTGCACGGAAAGGTGTCTTGGCCACTGAGCATATGAATGTGAGACAGACAGTGGCACACAGTATGGTCCATATGCTCAGCTGTGCTTATACTCTGAATTGGATTCAGAACTCTTTAAAAAGCAACCTGGCTTGGATGATAGCCATAACCGTGGATGATAGCTAGATTGTCATAATTGCATGTGTATGGCCATTTCTACGTGATGTGGTAAGAGATTCTCCAACAGGATATTTGCTTAGAGGGAACCATGAGTAACAGGTAAGCATGGCATCTAGGAGCTTGGTTTGACTGTTTTCTAAGAGTTTTGGGTGATGCAACAGTTGATAAGAAGATAAAATTTCCATACAGCTTAGAAATAATTTGTAAGCATCCTTTTTTCATGTAACTGAATTCTGAAATATGGCACAGATTTTAACAGATGAACATCAGAATGTGCAAAAAGTGACAGAAATGTGCATTTCATCAGAACTGTGAAAATGCAGCTTGCTACATGGTTCGCAGTTCTGGTTTTCCGGTTTTCCCCCTGCTACTTTCTTGTACTTTGTCCACACTTAATAGAACTTTTTTGCTGTCTTAAGCAATCCAACTGAAAATGCCATGGTTTGAATCCTGAAGATAAAACCCAATAGTTTCTGTTTTCACAGAAAAGCTAACACCAGGACCAAAACTCTCAGTGAAGGACTGTTAACTCTCCTTGGACCAGCCACACAGGCAGAACCAAGCCACTACATCTTTTTAACTTTGCTTTGCTCTTTCATTGTCACGTAACAGGGTGAGTAATGAACTTCTCTGTGTCTTTAGGCATCCATCGTGAAACGATACCATCTTGCCTTAGACATGAGATCTTCCTCATGAAGAATAATTATCCCAACTAGCCACTTACACTGAACCTGTTACAGTCACTGTCTCCACGCAGTAGTATAAAGCTCCATTTATCTGGGCACATGTGTTATATACTTGTCAGATGGGGCTCATTTTCTTTAAAGTCATTATCAGTAACTTGTAAACTGACCAAGTTTCTCTTCCTCACTGTTCTTTTCCTCTCTGCCCACCACTGAACATCAGCATTGCCAACAAATTTCTGACTTGACATTGTAGTAGTTGACAAATCAACTACCAAATGATTTGAAAATGCTACCAGGCACAGCCAAATTAAGACACATAAAAAGAGCGTTGAAATTAGTGAACCCAGCATATAATTCTGTAAATACTTATATATTTGCACATGTGTCTGTGGGTGTGTGCATCTCTATATATAAGCATTCACAAAAATAAGTCCATATGTATGTTTAGGTGCACAGACAAAAAAACAATAATACACAGCCAGAAGTTAACAGAAATGACAAGTCAGGGATATATAATTTTAACCTGAAGTTAACACTTTCTTTATTGGACAGAGAAGAAATGTTTACATTGATCACAAAGGGTCATACCTACAGTCATTATATGGCTTTTAGTAGTAGACATTGTACTGAGCTTGATCAAGCACCTGGATAGAGATGAGCAGATCCAAGTTCAAAGTCATGCACATGCTAACTCTGTGCCTACTAGTTACCTGAGGGTTATTAATCACAATAATGAGAACTAGTGTGTGTGTGGAGAGGGACTTCTTGTGTCTCAGTGGGTAGAATCATGACAGAGCTGTCAGGAGATCCATAGTATGAGTGCAGGGCTGTTTCAGGCAAATAGTTCATATCACTGCTTTAAACTGATCATGAAAGTCACTGCACATAACAGAGAATGAAGTGTTTAAACAGTGGCACTAGAAACTTCAGGGATTTGCTTAAAATTCAGTCAGTGTGCATATTCCTAACAATCCAGCACATGTCTTTAAAATTTCAATGCACATCTGTGGGTGAATGCATGTTTTTTAAAGCTCTGCTTCCCATTGTCCTAAGGTTCTCCACAAATGGTATTAATGTTAATGAGATCTCTATAGTCCTACAAAAGAGGTCATTGAGCATTAGGCTTCATGCAGCCATATCATTGGGTTTCAGGTTGTGCAGTGGTAAGCCCTAAGAGATTGCCATTGTAGAAAGAGAATTGACTGAAACACAAGAGATCTGGAATTTGGTTGAAATCAAATTTCAAATAGTTCACATTATTATCCAACATTCTCACAAGTTAATTTTCTGGGACAATTTTTTTAATCCTTCCCTTTTTGAGATGAATCAATTCTCTAGATCTCTGTGAAACTGCTCTGGTCCAGACTATTGCTCATTTAACCATATTATGCAACACATTTCACTGTGCAATGGTAATGAAAGACAGTTCAAGATAGCTCTTCTTTTGTGAAACAGGAGTTCAAGATAACTGAGGAGCCTCCCCAGATATTTCTAAAACCAACACAACGATAGAGGGCATTTCCATGGTGTGGACAAAGTCATCCATGTATCAAAGTACAGAAAATATTTGCAGACAACATTGTGTTAATACAGCTGGGTGAGGGGGAAGAAAAAATGTTGATTTACTCTTTTTTTTAATAGTCATCCTGAAATGTGTACCACCTAAGAGCAGACTAAACCATATGTCAGTAAAGATATCTACTGGGAATTATTAGAGCTTCAGACAAGAAGTATTATGGAGAAGGCAGTGGGAAATGGGGAAATGAGTCAGGGTTTCCTTTACAAGCACACAGATAGAAATGGTGAAAGTAAAGTGTAATAAGAGAATATTCTCCAAATTCAAACTCTAAACTAAAATTGGGAGGAAAATAGAAATGCAGTTTATATAGTGGCAACAGTAAATAATGTCTTATTCTCTCCCTGAGCTCCCAGCAACAGCTGCTGGTAGAACCTTTTGCATTTCATAAATTTCTACTGGTTAGCTTAGCGACCCTACATAAAAGGTTCACACCAGCATCAAGTTTCTGAGTTGCCCCATTTTATTTTGTTTGTATTTAAAAATCACCTTTAAGGCTCTAACTTCATTTTTAGAGGGTAATTATTTTTTTAAATTACTTTTCTATTCTTTCATTCTGGATGTTTCTCTTTTTGTTTTTTTCTCCTCTCAGGCTGTATACCATCTTTAGGTACTACCATTAGCACCGCAATACATTCATAGACTTCTCATGACAATAAAAAGTGCAGTTCCTAAAATTTTTTTGCTTGTGAGCATACCCAAGCCATTCTGTTTTCCTGCCTGTTATTTTCCCAAAGTCCTTCCTTCTCCCATTGCCTGCCCAGCAATCAGCACATTTTGGCAGCATGGAAATAAAAGAAAAGCCTCGATAACGCTTGAGCAGCTGAAGGCCTCCCATGAATAAAGCACTTAAGAGGAGACTGTATAATTAAGTGAAGAGCTGCAGTGCAGCCTGCCCTTGCAGCGAGGTGGTTATTAAGAGGAGGGAAGCCCACGATCATTACCCAGCAAAGAGCATGATGACTGGCTGCTCGGTGTCAGGCCTCCGGTGGCTGGCTTTGTCACCGGCGCGGAAAGGAGAGTTCACTTTCTGTCAAAACTGGCTTTGCCAAATGTTATCATTTTAAATGCCGTGAAAGAGAGGGAGCTGGGCCTAGGGGTATACACAGCCCCATATGCTGGTGACAGTGATACAAGTGTAATTCTAGACTATTAGAGTGACACATAAGATCATTTCTGCCCCAGAACATGAGACAGCTGAGGGGATTATTCAGGACAGGCTGTCACGCAATAAAATTTTCAGAAATCTGTTAACCCCAGCTCAGACCCAGTGAATATTTTATTGCTTAACACTGAGAAAAAGTATATTTATTAACTATAGAAAGATATAGCCGAGAGCCTGGGCAGATGAAAGGTTACAGAAAAACGAACTCACTTGATATCCTGCTGTAAAAAGTAGCAGCGTGATCATGGAGCTAAGGAGAAGAAAAAATACCCTCAGTGATCTGCATTTGCATCCAAGGTAGAAATCACAAATAAAAGATATGACAGTGAAATTAAAGAGAGGGATTCTATATCCTCCCACAGTATACAATGGTAGCTATAGCACATGGAGAATATCATATGTAAACCGTAAACTGATGTTCAAAATTTCTTGAAGCCGATTAGGCTCAGGGACACCTCAGCAAGATAGCATTCCAAATGGAATGTGCATAAATTGGGGGCTTAAAGCATATTGCTTTCTGTTAGCTCAACTAAACTCTTTCACAAGAAAACACTGACTTTTTTTCCAGAAATCTAGTAATATTTTGTTATACTGAAATAACAACATTTTCTCTCTTGCAAGGAGTGTATATTAGCCAAATCCTGATTAAAATTCATAGAAAGCAACACAAAGAATACACAAGAAGCCTGAATATCAGGTTATTATTCAACCACTACAAAATGTTTGCATTACCCCTCTGCTAGTTATTTAAAGATATAAATATACATGTGCCAAATTAAACCTATTCTTTCTTTCATGTGATATGTAAGGATTTTTCACTGAAACTGCAGTTGTGTTCATAATCTGAAGTTTCTGTCCAAAATTTAAATGTGCCTCGCTAGAAGGTAAGTAGCAGAAGCAATTGCTAAGGAACTTTTTTTTCAATTAAAAGAGTAAATTATACAGTAAATCATGATCATGATGCAGATATTATTATGTCAACTGTTTTTTTCTGAATTAAATGGCATGACTAGGCTTTGATACAAGATTTCAGAGATTATTTAGGAAAAGCCATTACTACATATATATTAATATTTGTATTAAAACCATTCCAAAGTTAGTCTACACAGTTTAATGTAAGTGTCTATGATTACAAGAGACAGCATTTGCTCAACAATGTCACAAAGGTCAGTAGAAAAAAAACAATATGATATGCTTTTTGAAAACTCTCAACATCTGAATACTGTGTCCAGGGTGTAAGAGGAGCCCAGGGGGGTGCACTTGGAGAACAAAAAGCAACCCTTCTGCTAATTGACTGAAAAATTAGCCAGGTCCCCCTGTGGGGAGCACACAAGACAGCAGCAGATGGAGACAGCTCGGACACCGTGGCAAAAAAAGCTCCTCAAAACCTGCTGTGAATCTGCCTGCAATTATGGGTCACAACACTTTTCTTGTCTAACAGAACACAAGCAAGACAAACAGAGGAAGTGAAAGCTGGGAAGGTCATAAACTGATTGTAAATCTATTATTTTAGACGAGATCCTTGAGTACTGAAGATTCTTGAAGTGTTCTAAGTTATGTGCTGTTTAATGAGCTAAGTTAAACAGTTTCTTGCCAATGGTGCTATGAAAGGGTGTTTTGTGAGCAATCTGAAATAATTTTTTTATTATCTGACTCACTTTCCACTTGTTTTGGTTTTTTGGGGGTTTTCTGTTTTTGTTTTATTTAGAGCATAACTTCTTCCATCCCCAAAATTATGGTTAGTATACTGGTGACTCTGGTTTAATATATTTGATAGATTTCTGAAAGATAGAGCACCCATCCAACATCAAAGAGGGACTTTTGCCAGCCTGTGGGAAACAGATGTATAAATGTTTACTTTTTATATCTGAGTCCTTTCTGATTTCTGAGCCCTGTCATTTCCATCTTAGCCTTATTAGGCTTTCTTTTAATTATAATATTCTCTACTTATCATTTCTGTGATTCAATTCAAGATATAAAAAAATACCACAAGTATAAAAATGAACTTAATCACTCTCACACCAAAACTGCTGAGATTATTATTTTGGTCTGAAATAGCAAAAATTTACTTTTGGTAGATCTGTAAAGACCACTTTCCAAAGTAATTTAAATGAGATACATTTATTTGTATATTTTCATTCATTGATGCATTCTAAAGATTGAGTCCTATACCTGTCTCTTATTTTATAAGGAGTATTATCATTATGCTCCAAAAAGAAAAAATATGGATGAGAGAGGATTGTAGGGGATTAACCATTCATAAAATCTAAACAGGAATACATTCATAGTTGATCATTATGAATAATCGATGCAAAATAAATACAATAATGAATATGATAATGGATAAGCCAGTGTAAATATCTGGCTTAAAGTGCATAAGCAAAATACTTCCTGTTATTTCACATTATTTTCTTTCAGTTCCCTTGTATGATGCTGTCATCTAAATTAATACGCAGTTTCATTACCAATGTCTATTTATTTTTAATCCCATCACCTTCCACAATAGACTTTCTCTATTGAAATTAGTAAATTTAGTCAACAAAAGTGAATTCTTATGTTGCAGAAGAACTTAGTTCCACCTGCTTTTCCAATGTATAGACCCCATTACTTTATGTCAGTTTCCAGGATCAAAGCCAGAGGACCTGATTCTTCAGCTGCACAAGGGTGGTTTCACATCACTCAAAAGTCATTCCTGCTGGTTACTTGTGTGGATAAACATAGGAACATATACAAATGCAGGGGTAGAACTTCATAGAGCTTAGAAA
The DNA here is from genome assembly GCA_024362935.1 of Setophaga petechia. Lineage (NCBI taxonomy): Eukaryota > Metazoa > Chordata > Aves > Passeriformes > Parulidae > Setophaga > Setophaga petechia. The sequence continues at coordinate 28,503,072 of JANCRA010000008.1, forward strand.
GGGACCCTTTATCTGAAAGTAGTTTCCCTTCCTGGTTTCACACATGGGTTAACTCTCTAGGACATTGTAACATATATTGCTTTATCTACAACGAGTACATAATAACAACTATTTTCCATTTCCCAGGCTTTTTGGATCACCTCTTCAAAAGCACAGTATGCTTATTTGCACTTCTTGCTTCAGCTTTTCATTCTACACTGTTGAAATTGATGGCCTCATTCCAGGGAACCAAGTGCGTGGCAGCGACATTGGCAAGCATAGAGCAGTGGAATTATTCTGACCAAAACAGATTTTGCTCAGAACCACAGTTATTCATTTGCTTGTAGTAAAATGAATTCATTTGTTTTCAGCATATCTCATGCACAGGTGGTTTGTTTTGTACTAATTAAGTAGCAAAAATTTTTAACCAGTTGCCTACAGATTCTGAAAAGAGGAAAAGCACATCCTGTGGTTTACGTTGTGTCTGAACAAATGCTTAATAGGGGATTTTTTCCCACAAATTTTGAAAATGTAGCTCTACTTATTAAAATTATATACTGATAATTCTAGAAAAGTATGTTCTTTATTAAGATGAATAATATTAAGAGCTTGTATGCTAATTAACATACAGTAGAAACTATGTTACCTACCTCATGTTATAAAGTCTGCCTCTGAGAGATGAGGGCCATTGCAACTTTTCCATTTTTATTCTTTGTGGGCACCAGGAGCTACAGCAAGTCCCAGAATAAAATGTAAGTCCACACTACTAGGTTGCATTTGGAAGAAAAAGTTTTCATGATGAAGGTGGCTCAATGTACTTTTGTTCTTAATGTATGTCAAACCAAAATGCCTTTTGAATGCTCAAGCTCTAATTTGAGAGTGACCATATCTATTTCCCAGCTGTGATTCAGACTTCCAATGGCAAGTACTATAGTTGTTCAAGTTATCCATCTGTAAAATGGGGACAAGATATAGTGCTGGTTAAGAGGGTAACAAAAATAAAAATCAGCAGTGTTTTGTCCTATGAATTGCTGTATGTACTATGATTAACAGAAAAAAACAACCCTAGACTGCAAGTGATACTTGGTCCTTTCACCCATGAAGTACATAACATAATGTTCAATACAAGCATTGGTAGCTTTCTCTCTGGTGTGGTCACGGCACTCAAGGTGACACTAAGCCTTGTACAGGTGTGGAGGACTAAGACTGCATCCTGTCCATTGACTGATAGTTGTCCAAAAGCAGTGGATATAAGAGGAAAACTGCAAATGAGCAGTTTTACATCTCTGAGTCACATGGTGCTCATGGAAATCTCAGATTGCAAACCCGTAGCAATTAAATTTTGTGATTTTTTTGTTTTTAATTCCAGAACACTCATTCTGCACTTATAATAAGATGGCATTCACCTATGTACAGAGATTAAATATTTTATTTGAAGTATTTGTAGATGGCAAAATTAATACAGAAGTGGTTTGCTTGATTTATGATGTTCCTAAAGTGCAGCACGTTTTCCTATTGTGCATCTAATCTAAACTGGTGATAATCTAGTTTATACTTTTTAAAAATCAAATTATTCAACTTTTCTCCTTTGCATTAAATTGTCAGTGTGCTAGCCTGAGGACACTGAGGCTTTCAGTGAAATTTCTGGTAAATGCCACCAAACTGCTCTTCAGTCTTAGAGAGAAAAAGAACGAAAAACCACAAAGTCCCACAAAAACAAACCAAACCAAAGAGGAGCAACTGTTGAGAACACAACAAAAGTGAACCCAAAATCTACAAGTAAAACTTCTGAATACAGTGCCACAGGCCTTCAAATAATAGCTCGGGGAAATAAAAAAGAAGGCTCTCTCTGCTCTTCTTTTGTGAATGGGAGGTGGCAGTGCAATTTAGACAGCAACTGGATGTTGTTGTGAAATTAATACGGAATCACTCTTCAGCATGCTAGCTACAGGCTTCTCTTTCTAAATAATGTTTCCCTTTTGTTTTTCTATCTATAAAAGATGTGTATGGGTTAAGTGAAATCAGTGAACCAAGTTGTAAATGAGAAAATTCATGAAAGAGAAGTAGTGTCAGTTTACAGAATGCAAAGAAAACCGAAAAGAATCAGTGCACTGCAATGTCTGCACCGCCATGAAGCGCAGTCACTGCCATGTCCTGCTGCATTTTGCAGTCAGTGCTGCATTATGGCAAGAAAAAGAGTAGCATTACTGGGTAGTCATATCATCAGCACATCAAACCAGACCATGCAGTTGCTGGGATTCTGTCATTTTCATGCTACTCTGCACAACTACATCTGTCCAGGTTTTACCGTCCAGGCTTTACCATCCAGGCTTTGTGGTAGAAGCAGTAGCTTGCCACATTTTCAAGGCAGTATCTCTTTCCTTAAACAGTGAATACAGCTTATGTTCTTGTGTTAGGCCATGCTGCTCAACCAGAAATGACCTACCAGCTGAGGCACACTGCGATTCACAACTTCTGCTGCAAAGCCCACTTTGTGACCAGACCTGTAAAGCAAAGCCTGCTGTGCTTTGCTGTGGAAGGTATGTGTGGAAAGTATTGTCACACTGTGTCATTCCACCCCTACTTTGCTGGGAAGCCTGTGCTCCTGGGCAGCACAGGTAATGGGACATTCTGGCTATGCTATCTGCTGTGCATTACATGCACATGCACACAATATAAATCATTTGTAGAACAAAAAGAGCATGTAATGGCATGAATGAAAGTGTTCTGCTTCTTTTATCCAGAAAGCACATCTTAACCCAAAACTAAGTCACAAGAAATATCAAGAAAAATTCTTTGAAAGAGATATTGTTCTAGACAATGTTTTCACTTTCATGTTCCCCTTTTTTCAAGCTCAAAATGTGCTTAAGATCAATTGCAAGTTCTGAAAAAGGATATTTTGAGATGGCAGAAGTTTCATTATAACTGCAAAAAATTTTACAGACACTACTTCACAAGATTCTGTCTTCAAGTACCAGGTTTTTTTTAGAACTTTTTATTCTGATACTTGTATTCTTTTAAAATATAAAAAGGAGCTTTATGGCTTCTCTAAATCCCTCTGATTCATCAGATTAGTCTTACCTCTTCCAAGCCTTACCAAGAGTGGAGAAAAGACAATTAGGATTTTCTATGGAAGACTAATGGCTGATCCCAATGCAGTAAGAATAAAATCATGATGAGGATGGTTTTTATGATGCAAAGTGTTTTAGCCTTTTCTCAGGCATTTTGTCTCCTACATGCTTACCGAGGGCTTTTAGACTTTTAGTTGAAGAAAAATATTCAACTTTGATGAAAATACAAGCCTACCATTAAGCTAGCAAGAAGATTATGAATTAACTTCAAGACTTTCAAGAACTGTTCTTTGAGATGAAAGACATGCTGTGAGTTGGAAGATTCTGCCCAGTTGTGCAGATCTAAAATGTCTGTGTGAATAAGGAGGGGTGCCACCACTACACAGTCTTCCCTCCCTTCCTGCCATTCCCCTTTACCAGCAGCTTCTTGGCTTCATGGCCCTGTCACCAGGATCTGAATGTGGCATTACAGCATTCACTCTATTGGCAATCAGTCTGCTGTAACAGCTTCACCCAGCACAGACTGACTGGAAGAGGTAGTCTCATTCAGTTGTACATCAAAACTGTTAATTATTCACTCTCCACTAGCACAGTGGATTTCTCTCAAGGCTTGTGTGAAATATGAATTAAATTCATAGCAACTCTTGTTTGATAACCTTTCTAAAAACCTCCTCAGACGTCCTAGACTACCTCCTATTAAAATGACGGCCTTGGGAATAAATAAAATGCAGTCAATTTTGTTATTAAAGACATTTCTCCAGATGGCTTTTCTTCTCTGATTATTAAAAAAAAAAAGTGAATTAATAACTGACATGTGAAGACAGATTATTTGCAATTGGATTGATATATGATATAAGGATTTAAGTATGTCTCCAGGGCAACTGCTCTTTGCCTGGGGATTCTTACTGTGGCTCCATAAGGGAAGCACCACAAAGTCTTTTTAGTAGCCTTATTTTCATCAGAATTAACAAAAGTTCAGGGCTTAAATGCTTGTGTAGATTTCTGATGTGCTGTTTATATACAAAGCATAACAATAATAACTAAGTTATGTTCAGAACTATTATGGACTCAAATTCTAGCAGTGCCTAAAGACCAGGGTCCACATCAAAAACAGAGTTAAATCCTCTTATTTCAGTTACACACACACCATTTGCTGCTTGTGAAGAAACACTGCCATACCACTAATCATCACAACAGAGCTTAATAATGTTTTGACACAGAATACTGTGGGAGACAGTCACTGAGTCCCAACAAAATTGTCAGTCTAGAGAATTTTGTTGCATTAGTGACAAGCAAATTACAGGAGACTCCATGAATAAGAGAAAAAGTTCTTTTATCCAAATTAAAATGAAAGCCAAGGGGGAGAAAATCAAAATAAACCAACAACAAATAAAAAGAAAACAAAACCCACAACAGAAAATCTGTAGCTGTAAAAGCATCATTAAAAGCAAAATTTAAAAAGTCATAAATCTTTTCAAATATGGATAGTAATTTTCAAATACTTTAGGTCAAAATATTTTTATATAGTCAAAGATTCTTGTAGATTCTGGCTTCTAGTATTGAACAAACCTTAGTAACTGCTAATACAAATATGTGAGAAATAGGGTATATGTGTGTGTATATATACATATGCTGATCGGTACTTTGGTTTCCTGTCCCACCAAAAATCAGGCATTTAGAGGTCTGCCCATTTTTAATCCACAAAATAGTGGAAATATGTAGCTGAGACTGCCATCCTTATCTATTTCCATTGCACTTATTGTAGGCCATGTGGCATGTAACATCAATCTCAAACTTCTGTAATGTCAAATACAAGAGTATGATCTAAGTCTGAAGTGAAAGCATTAGCTGATGCTCTTACTTTGGATTATATTCCTTACTTTAAATCCTGTGGATTTAGTGCATAGGGTTTGGGCTTTTTTTTTCCCCTGCATGCTCATGTGCAGTGTGTAAATAAACAACAAACTTACTATTGCAACATCAAGTAAATAAGCAATATACACAAAAGCCAAAGAACTAGAACAATTTTAATAAAACTACACTGTGTATTTGGGGTATACCCTGACCTTGAATTTCTGTCTAGCAGTTTCCCTCGCTGGGGGTTAGTTTCCTGTTGGCCATGTATTGATATATAGAAAGAAAAATAAATCAAGTTTTGATGTTCTGAGCACTCAAATCCTCTAGGAACTAACTTCTTTCTGAAAGAAAACTATATCATTTGGGAACCCCTGTAAGACTTCAAAATCCATGTTATTTTACCAGTGTGCAACACTGCATCTTTATATATACTGTAAAGATAGCATAAGTTTGACCTGTGTCTCTGAACCAAACCTGCCTATCATAAGTATTGCCCAGGCTGTGGTGCTCACTGGAGGCAGAAAACTCAAGCCCATTCACAATCTTAGCACGTCCCAGATCAATCACTTAGGCTGTGATGACAGAGTAGAAGCATTTCCAAGAATATCATGCTTGGCATAATTCCAAGAATATCATGCTTGGCATATGACCAGTTGACTGCAACAGAAGACATTTCTGTAAACTTGGTGACCATTACTGAAAGAGCTGTGCGTGATCTTTAAAGGAACCATTAGCATATTTCCTACACTCAAGCATAGGTTTTCTTAAGCATAGTATGAATAATATGAGATCAAACGACCAGTAAATCAGGAATGTAGATGAAATGTTTTGATTTGAAGAGAAAAAGAAACAGCAAATTTTCATGTTTCCAATAATTTTCTGACCTACTGACCTATCAAGAAGCACAAAAAAAAGACAAGAGTCTACTATGCTTGTTTCCTCCAGGAGTTTTCAGTGGTGAAAATGGAAGAAAAAAAATATTTCAAGGATCCAGGACACTACAACAAATAACCGAATGAAGATGAACCATCAGTACCAGATTTGCAGACAGGGCCAGTTAGGATGACTTCATGCTATAGATACCAGAGAGTACTGAACAATAGCAGAGTAGAATTTTCTGTGACTTTTTTCCTGTTATGTGTTGCTGTCATGGTTTAGGAATGGTATTCCCCAGCTTAGTACTCCCACTAAAATGAAAACCATGAGCTATTCCCCTCCCGTTCTGGTGAGATAGGAGGATGATCAGGTAGACTTCATAGGTAGAGAGAAAAACAATTTATTGGAAATGGCAATGAAAAATCAACAGTAACAGAAAAAATATCCACAGACAAAAGCATACAAAAAAGAGAGTCATTTACATTCAAAATGCTCACAAAGGGCCCCTGGGTAGCAATGAACAACAGCAGATACATTTACCTCTCCTGACACACTTTTCCACCGAGGCCACACACTTCCTCCTGGAAGGGACAGCCCCTTACTTCCACTCCTGAGTAGAAGAGGTATTGGATAACAACCTAGAAAAGGCCACCCAGCTCCAGGCTCTACCCCCTCATGAAAAAAAAAAAAAAAAAACAAAAA